>JAXQQM020092777.1:0-107419 GCA_034641835.2 Pinus albicaulis | reverse complement strand
CGGACTTGGATAGGGAACCAACAGAGTATAATATCAATACTTTCTCTCTCTCCCTTAGGCCATACACATGAGGTCTTTTTATAGTCCCTCCAAGTAGTTTCAGCAGTTGGAAACAATTGGCCACGGGCTGGGGTGGTTGAACTACCTGAGTAACCATCAACCCAGCGCGAAATTAGGGATTTTTATATATTTTTTAATCATTAAAATGGCATACGCGGAAAAGTCTAGCTGTACTTGCGTATACACGCGGAAAAACACGGGCATAGTCGCGTATGAAGGATTTTCCACTGTTTTTAAGTGAATTTGTCCAAGTCTGTAGGAATGGGTGCCCATAAAGCCATGTAGCAATCATGAATCATGTCAAGGTGAGAAATGATGCTATAACAGATGCCCCCTAATATATGAGGTCGGAAGGGGTACATGATGGCCGAAATGTATTATGCACATAGAAAGAACTTCGCAAGGACAAGAGAGGACTTCACCAGATTTCAGCCTGCCAAAAACCAATGAAAGAAACCGGAGAGTCAACTCATGCTGAGGCGGGCATAACCATGCTCAGTCAAAAATACATCATATGGAAAGTACTGAAATAGATCCAATATGTATACAAGTATAACTGAACTGAAAGTACATAGTGAATCATCTGAGCAGGGCCCGGAAATACAAGTCTGAATCAATGTCCAAGTATCACATATAGAAAGATGATCAAAGATAGTGCAACTGGATGTCTGATCAAGTAACTGAATCTCCAAGTACCGGATCATAAGTGGTGGATCAAACGGTACAATCACGCAACTCGGGGATCAACATATAAGATGCTGCTGTGCTGAACTGCAACATATAAGGGTGGACGACAACACTGGCAGAAACTGAAAGGAATGTCAACAGTGAACCGAGAAATGCTGATACAACCCGAGGTCTTCACCGATCACAACGGCACAATTCTACACAATGGGAATAAATGAGCTGAATTCGACCATGTGAGAAATCGTTGGATTACCGGGCAATGATGTTTCCCGTTAACCAACGCGAGACAACCCACCGATAATGATAATGAGTGTCAAGGTGCCCCAGTACAATCTGACGAGTGTGAATGAATGAGTTGAAGTCGAACACTTGAAAGAATCTACCAATCAGGAGGCAATAATGAATCCCCACTGTCGATAGCGAAGAGTCTGCCACTGATGACTGCAAACCCTAAGGTACTGACAAAAGACTCTAGACCTTGTTCCCAGAGCAATGAGTCGGAGTCGATGGGAAAAGATCTGCTGGAAAGAAGGCATTAAGGCATCCCACATCAGTCCAGCGCGAGTGTAACCCGCAGGCCAAGATTTGGAAGGAATCGGACGAAGGAGAGTGATGGAACCAAAACCGAAGTACGTTTCCGACGTGCACAAGATGAAGCTAGCGCACGGAAGAAACCCTCTGAACCAACCACTAATGAAAGCTGACACAGAGGCGAGAAATCCACCGATAGGGTCAAATGGAAATCCAGGTACTGCACGAATCCCAAGTGTGATAATGTGTGCTGACGTCGAACACAGGGGAAACCACTCGGTCAAAGACCCATGATGATGATCAAATGCTGAGCACGAGGTCACCTATCAATGATGGAAATAGGCCCAAGGTGCGGCTCTAGGTTTGCTCTCAGAGCAATGTGTCGTAGTCGATAAGAGACAAAACCGCCGGCAAGAAGTCAATGGGGACCTTCTCAAACCAGCACGAGCAGAAGACCAAAACATCTGATGTGATAGAACATGATACTGACAAGACCGGGAAGGCCGACTGAATAATGAGTCAAGAGACACCGCAGAATGGCCGACTCAGGTTAGACTTCCCTTGAACAAAAGCACGACTCGTGATGACCATGGTAGTAAAAAGTGACACTGTATAAGTCTGTTATGCAGGAGGCAGAACAAACTCTCCATATGATTGGAAGAGATAACCAACCGGGGGAGAACCGACAAGTGAAACATGGTAAAGGCTGAACCTAGGTCAAAACTAAAACCATCCCAAATGAAGGAAATATATATAAGTATATGTGCTTTGTTCAAGGGCGACAAACTGACTCTGTACTGCCATCAAAATAACGAAGATACATCCCGTTCCCGCTCTTTTTGTTATATTTAATTTTTTTTGTCTTTTTCATATAATAAGCCTGAAAAAGAATAAAAGAATGCTATGGTACAATGGATAGAACGAGTATCAAGAAAGCAGATGCACTAGTTCCTGGGATTGGAACAATCCTATGCTCGATGCAAGGTGGCGAAAACTGGTCAGTGATACTCAGAGGAACGTTCCATCCATGGGTACAAAGGTGTCAAGTCGTGATAGCTAAGTGCATGCAATGGTTAACTTGTACAGAAAGTCAAGGTCAAAAGTTGGCTTAAACATCGAGTCCAAATGAAGCCGGCTAAAGGCCGGGATAAACAAGTAGCCAATATGCAATGCAGTAATACAACTTAACGACACCAGGGAGCCTCTAGGGTATAAGCCAGAAAAATGATAAGTGATGAAGGAGAAGAATGAAGCTTCAACACAAAAGACATAGCGGGACTAAAGAGGACTCCCGAGCCTACATAAAAAGCAGCATGGGCAACAAATGATAGCGAGGAACTAACTAGGAAGCCCATGTAAAGGAAGGCTCTACCATCAAGTCATGATTTAAAAATCGGCGAGTGAAATGGGTGTAATGCTCATGACCTGATGGGATCGGCCCTAAGGCAAGTGATCAGTATGGAGGCTAGTATGCAAGATGCAACGGAAAGTGATTCCCTAACCTATATGCCAGTGAAGATCATATACCTGCCGTGAAGAGTCGGAAATCATGGATCAAAAATCCGGAAAAACCCCCAAAATCGTCAAAATGTACCTGAAATATACCAAACTGGGCACTTCCAAGCAATCGAGTTATACAGCATAGGATAGATCTAAAAAAATAAGCATAAGGAGATTTTTGCAAAATTTTTCAATTTTTTGGCCATAAATACACAAATTACCTCTCAATTGGTTCATTATTGCATAGCTGATTTGGAAAAAGAGCTCTGGAGCTAAAAACTTGTTTCATCAAATCAGGAACAACCGACCGTCGGAATTCAGCGAAACTTCAGGTAGGCTCCTTACTCATCCTGTTTATTTATTTTGTCCGTTTGAAATTTAAAATTAAGTGAATTTTTGCCTAGAAACCCTTCTTAAAAAATGCGTATATGCGCATACGCGGGTTCAATGAAGTGAAGCCGCGTATACACGCGACTGTGCATAGAAAAAGTCGCGTATGCGCAAGACCGTAACTCAAAAAGAAGTTTCTAATGCAAATTTTATGAAAATTTTCAGGATGACTATCTCTTGGAGGGAACGTGAGCACAGCGCAATAGACCAAGAGGTCATGCAGGATCGCGTGGCACAAAATGTCCTCCGAAACTGTGGATTATTCAAATTTTTCAAAATGCCCAATATGAAAAGTAATGTGAGATTGCTTGAAATGCTTGTAAATTATTGGGAACCAGATCAGGATTGCTTCATCATTGATCAGATGCCACTACGCATAGAAGTGGAAGATATATACTTCATCACTGGACTCTCCAGGAGGGGAGACCCATTAGACCTGCACGGAAAGCCCCTGGGAGGGTTGACCGTGGAAGACTATGTCCAAATCTATTGCGTAGATAATTCCAAGAAAGTTGGCACACAGATTGCTATCAGAGATATCAGGGATTTGCACATAAAGATCCTCCTATTCACCATTGGCAGAGTGGCAGGATCTGCCTCACTACACCAGGCGTCCAGGACGCACATGAGCATAGCTGTAGAGTGCTTAATTCATGTGTATGATTGGTGCACAGCCCTGCTACAGAACATGAAACAACAACTGACCTCCATTCGCAAAACAAAAACAAAACACTTTGGCTATGGTACCATTTTGACTACATTCTTCTTCGAGAGAGTTCCAGCTTTGAGACCCAAAGTCATCTCGACTATCAGCAGCCCTCGGGACCCAAGAATCGCCCGTTGGGCAGACATGATGAAGAGACTGGGGGGCAGCGAGGTACCCCGAACCACCTGGGACGATGAGTTCTTCTTGTGGTGGAGAGAACAGATCATCGCAGTGGATGACTATCCCTATGCCGGGATGGATTTCCGAGGAGATCCAGATCTAGTACTTCCACCCGGTGCAGCATGGGGAGCAGTCGGTAAGTTTTTTCAAAAAATTTAACTTATATGATTTTTTTGGATTTTTCAAATATATATGAAAAATGAAAAACAAACATGTTTTTGGATTGGATTCATAATGACTAAAAAATGAAAAAATGATCATGTTTCAGATGTTGGACCAGTTCGTCCTGAGGGCCTAGCACGTCACAAGCGCCGCAGAGGTGAAGCAGAGACAGCGGATTCTGATAGGACCCTCCAGGCCGTACAGAGAAACTTGGAGGGACTGACCCGCCAAATCCCTCTGGCTGCTGTGGAGGACTTGCCAGAAGCCGTCCAGAGACGGGTTGTAGGAGTACCCCGGGGCTGGGTTAGACTGTTCCGCCGTGTGGCCACTGCAGTGATGTTCTATAGGAACGCAACTTCTGGGCAGGGTCCTCAGGAGTAGACAGATTTTACATATTAGATGACTGTATATTCTTTTTGAGACTGAACATGATGGGGCATAAGCCCAAGTTTTGTACGGCATTGATGGATCCAAATTTTGTAAAGTTTTTTGACATACCGATGATATATATACAGCGATAGTTGATGTGATGTGATAAATGTATCAAATGTATGATGTTTTTGATGATTAAAATTTATTGTATTGAATGATTAATATGCCAATCTAAAGCTTGATTAGCCAATGAGTCAGCAAACCAATTGTCAGCTCGAGGAATATGAATGAATGTTAAAAATTGAAATGACCTTTGTAACAAACGTACCCTCAAGAACAATCGTAGTAAAATTGGATCTCGTACCCGATAAGTGTTGTTCAACTGCGACACCACCAGCTGGGAGTCCAAGAAAACTACCAACGAATCAACACCCAAAGATATTGCTTCCGAGAGTAGATGAATGACTGCAGTGTATTCTGCTACGTTATTGGAAGCAGGACCAATGCAGACCCCTCTTGATACCAACAGCTGACCGGAAGGATAATGAAGCACCCAAGCCGCGGAAGCTAAGTTCCGGGTGTGTCTACTAGCACCATCGGTGAAACCAAAATGACTCATGACATAAACACAACCTGCCAAAGCAGATCAAAAACATCACCATCTCATCAAAAATCGAAAATCAAACAGATATGTACAAAACAAAAAACTACTATATACAAAGCAAAATGCCAGGCCAGAGCCTAGGCATAATACTTCTTCAAATAGAGCCCATTTCGGGGCTCCGGCAACTCGTTTCCTTCGAATTCAACCAAGGTATACGCTCCTTTCTTAAGGAACTTCTTGACGATATAGGGGCCATACCACATCGATTTAAACTTTCCTGCCCCCAAGGCGTCTTTTTCTTGGGCATAAACCAAAACAAGGTCGCCTTCGGAAAAGACCCTAGGCTTAACCGCCTTATCGTACTGGACTTTGACTCGGTTTTTATGCGCTTCGTTCAACGTGGCGGCATCTCGACGCTGCTCATCAAGATGTTCCAGATGAAGAAGCCGCTCTGCCAGACTGGAAGTGTCAGGAAGAAGCTCAACAGCCAGTTTAAGGGAAGGAATCTCGCATTCAATGGGAAATACGGATTCCACCCCGTGGACTAATTGAAACGGAGTAAAGCCAGTTGCAGTTTTAACTGACGTCCTGTATGCCCAGAGTGCAGGATATAGCATAATGTGCCAGTTGGATCTATGTTTATCAATCGTCCGTTAAAGAATTGTCTTCAAGGACTTATTCACGGCTTCCACCTGGCCATTGGCCTGAGGATAATATGGAGATGAATGCTCCTGCCGGAAACCCAATTTAAGAGCCAACTCAGCCATCATACTGTTCTGAAAGTGACTGCCATGGTCAGTGACAATCTCTCTGGGTATACCGAAACGAGCAATGACTTGGTTGAAGAAGAAAAGAGCTGCAGTCTCACCATCGTTCCCAAAAGTAGGCATAGCTTCGACCCACTTCGTAAAGTAGTCTACTGCTACGATTATGTACTTGTGACCTTTTGCCGAAGGCGGGTTACAAGTAGTATAATCCATACCCCACTTTGTGAAGGGTCCGACAGTAACGACTGGAAAAAGCGGAGCTGGATGAGCGCGCATTTTGTGAGTATACACCTGACAAGGATGACACTTCTTGATCGATTCAATACAATCTTTGAAAATCGAGGGCCAGAAGTAGCCAGCACGCAAAATCTTCTGGGCTGTAGCAAGCCCTGATAAATGACCCCCACAAGCTCCACTGTGAGAATCATTGAGCACAGCCTCAGCTTCTTCGAAAGTTAAGCAACGTCTTAGGATTGAATCAACCCCTCGACGGTACAAAGCATCACCAATAATCAGATAAATTTTAGCTAAGTGACGCAGCTTACGACGCTCATCTTTCGAAAAAGAAGAGGGAAACTTCGCAGTCTGGAGATACACAATGATATCCCCATACCAAGGATCTTGTGGAGAGATTAAAAACAAGTGTTCGTCCGGAAAGGACTCATCATAAATCATCTCCTCCCCACAAGGCAACTCAGAGATCAATTCCGCAAAGACTAATGACTTCTTGGATTTGGCAGACATGAACTCTAGATCGAATTCCTGTAATATCACAATCCATCTATTATATTTTCCCCCAATCACTCGCCTGCTGAGGACAAACTGAAATGGATTGGCAGCTGCCAAGACATAAGTTTTGCGAAGAATAATGTAATGTCGGAGTCGCTGCACAGCATGGACTGCTGCTAAGGCTAATTTTTCTATTGGGGTGTATCGAAGTTCAGGTCCTACCAGTCCTCGACTAAGGTAGTAAATAACATGCTCAATAAGAGCATCATCCTCCTGAACCAGAACCATACCAATGGTAGATTCTGCTATAGCCAGATACAAAAGAAAATCTCTGCTATAATCGGGTGGACTCAGTAAAGGAGCAGAGGTCAATGCCTTTTTCAAGGCATCGAATGAGCATTGAGCATAGTCGTCCCAAAGAAAAAGAACTCCTTTCTTCAACAGTCTCATATATCCCTTTGTAATCTCAGCATAGTTAACGATAAACCTCCGAAGAAAGTTAGACTTCCCTTGGAGACTTTGAAGCTGACGGATTGAAGACGGGGGAGGCAACCGAAGTATTGCCTCAACCTTGAAAGGATCTACCCTTATCCCTTCCCTAGACACGATAAATCCCAACAGCCGACCGGATGTTACCGCGAAAACGCACTTGTTCGGATTCAAACGAATTTTATAAAAATGACATCTTTCAAATATTTGTCGGAGGTGACCTGGATGATCCATCCTCTTTCGAGAATGAGCAGCTAGATCATCTAAGTATGCCTCGATGATTTTCTTGATGTCGTGGAAGGCGTAAGACATGGCCCGCTGAAAAGTAGCTCCAGCATTTTTAAGACGAAAAGGCATTTTCTTATATGCAAACGTACCCCAGGGACAAATAAATGCGGTCTTATGTTGATCTTCTGGACGGATAGTAATTTGATTATAACCAGAGAAACCGTCCATGAAGGAGAAAATCTCGTTACCGGCACACTCGTCAATAATCTGATCAATGAAAGGTGTGGGGTAATTATCTTTAGGACACACCTTATTCAGGTCTCTGAAATCGATGCATACTCGAATCGTTCCTTGCTTTTTATCTACCGGAACGGGGTTTGAAACCCATTCAGTCAGAGGAACTGGGAAAATGAATCCCACCTTAAGCAGCTTTTCAACTTCAGCTTTGATAGCTGCTGCCTTCCTAGGATTAACCGGACGAAGTTTTTGCCTGACCGGCTTAGCGTTTTCATACGTCTTGATCTCATGCTGGACAATAGGTGGATCTATGCCAGGCATTTCCTCATAAGACCAAGCAAAAACATCCCTATACTCTTTGAAGAGTTCGGTATAGGTTCGAATCTCGTCACTGGAACATTCAGCTCCAATGAAGACATTCTCGACAATATTGGGATTCCTGGAGATGTTCACCGGGATAGTAGGAGAGATCACAGCCATGTTCCCTTCAGCATAAACCTGTGCTGGTGCTAAGGGGCTCAAGACTGGGTGAACAGGTCCAGGAGACTGAGGACTTGGAAAACTAGCTTCGACTTCGCTCAAGTCGGGTAGGAAGTAAGACCGATGATGCAAGTCATCCCACGGTCTCTCTATACCTGTCATTGCTTCCAGGATGGCCTCTTCAGATGGAAGAGTGGTATCTAGACAATCATGGGCAGAAGAAGAAGTAAGCGTCCAAGCCGGAGCCACATCACCATCCAACTCTTCCGGCGAAAGAGGAGCTGGATCAGACTCTGCAGTGTCAACAACAGACTGATATGCAATCTCAGCTGCAGAAATCGGGAATGCCATTCCACCCACTTGCCCTTCTTCCAATGTGGCGGTTGGAGAAGGTAAGGTCCAAGGGTCCGAAAAATAATGAGTTCGAAAGAACTCTCTTCGAAGGGGAGCCTTGGAGGATGAAATAGCATTAATAGACACCTTAGGAGGAGGAAGATTAAAAGAACCCATCAGGGAAGAATACATTCCAACTCCCAGATTCTCGACAGGCGCCTTGGTATTATCCAACTTAGGTACAGATGAGTCAGAAGACGCATCCAGGTCTACAGGAGGACAGTCCAGTTGATCCACTGTGACTATCCTCCCTTCGTGGGGGAAACATACAATTCGAAATAATGAGGATGCAATGGCATCCATCTCATATATCCAGTTCCTCCCCAACAGAAGGTTGTAGTCCAAGGTTGCATCTACTACCTCAACTTCTATGTTAACGGTTTTGCCCCCAACACAGATGGGAAAAGCCGGGACAATACCATGGGGTCTGTGAGAATGACCATCGAATGCGGTAAGAATAGTGCTAGACGGCACAGCTTTTGGAGATCCAAGTGTCTTCCAGCATGCAAAAGACATCACGCAAGTAGAAGCACCCTCATCAACAACCGTGCGAAAGATGTTAGTCTTCCGATACGATGATTTAATATGGAAGGCCATGTGATGAGGAAGTCTCTTCTTAAAATTCTTCATATCAAAGGTAATCAGAAGAGAATTTTTCGGATCAATAGCCCCAATGGCGGTGAGCAAAGCACTGCGCTGAGCCGGACAAGACTGGAGTACCTCTAAGGCAGACATAGCACAAGGACTCTGCGCCAGATCTTCTACAATCGAGTAGTTCTGGGCAGCCCTCATGTTTGGATTAATTGTTGACCGTTTAGAGGATGCCTTCGGAATCCGAGGCATAGACTCGACAGTTGGCTTCGTGATGTGAAGCGGCTCAGTAGCATCAGGAACTTCCTTAGCTTTCGAAGATTCCTCTCCGCCATAATCACGGGATCTCGTAGCGACATCCACGTGAGCACTCATCATAAAGATATTCGATGGAACTTCCCCTTCCTGAGCACCTCCAGAGGAAGCCCCAAGATTTTGGTTCGCACCAGCAATTAATTGCTGCCCTTGGGGAAAAGGGTTTGTTAGCACAGCCTGAGAACTTGAAGAACCCTGCTGAGATAACAGGCGCTGAGCATCCTGAATTTTCGGGCAGAGGTGTGTGAGATGGTCTCCAGTACAAAGCTTGCATGGAAACTTTACTTTCTTTTTCTCCTTTTGCCCTTCACCAACACGCTCGTTGGTTTTATTTGCATTGCCCTTCCCATTCTTGCCCTTCTTCCTGTTATTACGTCCCTTCTTCTTCCCATCGGACTGTTGATTTCCTTTGGGTTCAGAAGATTGGACAACATTAATGGACAAAGATTGGGAAGGTGATGAATCAGCAGGCACAGCCTGACCAGAAGGAGCAGATTGTAAAGACAACTGCTGCAATTGAGAAAGCAGGCTGGCTGCACTACTACTGACCGATCCGACAAGTCCGTCACCATGCGGACCAGGTTTGGGTTTCGATAGATCCAATTTGGAGCGAGGAGCATTAGGCAAATACTTGTAAAGCATCCCAGACTGAGAATAGATCAACTCTAACTGCTGGGCCCTAAAGATGGCCTGCTCCTCAGAATATACCCCTGACATGGATACATCCTTTGAAATGTCTGACTGAAGCAATTTCAAAAACCACTCGAGAAGGAACTCACCTGGAATATGGGCTTTGATAAGCCTCTTCCTTCTCCTCCATTCCTGAATGTGATCAGAAATGTGAGTTGCCTCATCCTGCTTAAAATTAGCCAGGAGTTCGGTCCCAGCCTCATATCTGACAGGCAACTGAAAATGGTTAAGAAAAGTGACAACCAGTTCTCCAAATGTGGAGAAACTGCCCCCAGTGAGCTCTATATACCACTTCGCGGCATTTCCAGTTAAGGTGCACTGAAATAATCTCAATCTAATCGAGTCGTCGATCAGAGAGTTCGACGAGCACCATAAGTGGAAAGTGGTGACATGATCTGCCGGGTCTTCACCATTCTTACCTTCAAACTTAGGAATGTCTGAAGGAAGTTTGGTTGGAACCGGAGGCCACCCCGGACTATACCGAATCGGGTCATTAGTTAACTTCGCCAAGTCTGGCAAGTTTAACGTTGCTAGAAATGGTAATCGCGGCGGAGCCTGAGAATTCCATCCTTGATGGGATGGATTTCCCACATTCTGAAAAGAATAGCCTGGATTTGATGAGGCACCAGGCTGCCAGAAAGGACCCGTAGAAAACAGAGAAGAACCTCCTCCCCACGCCGAGTTACCAAGACCCAGACTAGTTCCCCCCGCTGAAGTATTGACTGAAGATGTAAGCCCCTGGTAGGGGTTCCATGCATTAGATAAAGGAGAAAAAGACTGATAAGCACTCGATGCGGGGAAAGAAGCATTCCCTGGATGACTCGCGATGAACTGATTCCCTGCCCCCGACGTTGCAAACACAGGATTCCACCCCATAAAAGCAGTCGAACTTGGCCCCTGAGCCCAAGGATTAAAACTTTGGGTCTGGGACGTAAAAGGAAACGACCCTAAAGAAGGATTGGGACTAGGAATATGCCCAGTCCCAAAGGGGAAACCCTGAAAAGAAGCTGATCCACTAGCCATGTTGGACATGGGCGTAGATCCAGTTGCACCGGCGGTAAAGGAAAAAGAGGGATTTCCAGCAATGGACATCCCTGAAACAAAGGGACCAGATTGAGAAGCATATGCTTGGGTGAACCCAGAGCCAAACATAGCGGTGCTAGAAGCACTCGAAGATAGAGCAAGAGTGCCCCCTGCCTCGACAGAAGCAGGGGTCTGAATGCCCGCAGCACTCACGGTAGAAGCCGCGTTCCCAGTCGTGGCCATCGAAAGATAAGAAAGATAAGGAAGATCCGGCGGTCTCTCGGACTCCGGTCCGATGTACTCTATAACAAACGGATGATCAAGAGGAAGAGGAGATGGACCTGTAGCTGCAGGCTCAGGTATATCTTCTATCTGAAAATCTTCCTCCTGAGGAAACAATACCCTCGAGGTGAGCGAAACGCTCCTCTCGGAACCGACACCGGAATCGGCAATGAAACCTTCAGACCTTAGTGGAGGATCTCTCTCCACAGCGTCAGACTCTACAGGGTGAAAACCACCTGCTAGATCGCTCCTACGCCTTCTCGAAGAAGGCTCTGCACTCTCGGGAGATAACCCCCGGACTCTCCTCGAACGTTGAGGCGCTTGATCGGCCACTTTTACAAATTTATTATATTAGACTCAAGAAAGAGTGAAAAACTAGGCAAGCTAGGAGCAAACACTCACTAAAATCAAAATCACGAAACGACAAGCAAACAACCTCAGTATTATTTCGCTCCGGGTGATAGGGAATGGGACACCGTCTGAGCGAAGTATGAGGCCTTCCAGCGATGGGATGATTGGGGCCTGAAACGACTGCGAAGGTGTATCAGAAAACGATTCTGGAAACCTCCTAACGAGGGCCTTTGCCGGCTCAAGCACCAAGCTTCAGGGTGCCAATCTTGTTGAAAGCGAAGTGCGGCCGTCGCCGGGTACACGGGGTATTCCCCACACGCGAGTCACTGTGTGGAACTAGACGACTGGACATAGTAGTATGTTTGGGCGAAACGGTCGTGGAATTGACTAATGGGGGGGTATCCCTCTTCTCAACCTTCACTTCCCCTCGCGCTTGACTCTCGGATGAGAGCTTTCCCGATCCACCTCACAGAGTTGGATTTCGCTCAATTAATCAGCTTCTATGTTTGTTTGAGCGGCCTTGGAGAGTTAACTCTCCACTCACCTATTCCAAGGCCCTACAACCTAGCTAGTTGGTGATTGACACTTAATAAAACTTGCTAGTTGATTTTAGATTAAATTGCTTATTTTAAGGGCTGTTGTATTAAGTCATAAGGGTATGGAGTTGAAACCAATGATGTTCTGACGCAAAAGAAATTAATAAAAACCTGACTACATGCACATGCAGTTCTTTGTCTTTCGATGAAGAGCAATTTCTATATAAGTTCTACGAGACTAAAAAAATGTATTTTTCTTTTCGAATTACAGACTCACACTCACAATAACTAAGAAGCTAACTAAATGATTCAATGCACCTAATGCAAATGATCACTAGCATGTAAATTCTAAGATGCAAAAGTCCCTTGAAACAAGGTGAAATTTCCCACAAGGCTCCTTCAGTTTTTAACTCATCTTTTTGTTATCCAGAAAGCCAATTCTTGAAACAAGAACTCTTAGTATAAGACAACAAAAATACTTGACAACAAGGAAAAGAAATCAATTGACAACTTTTCCTCAAAATCAAACCAAAAACTAGAAGCAAGAAACTTCACTAAAGCTCCAAAAGATAAGGCCAAACGAAAATGAAAAACGCAACAACAAAAACAAAAACAAGACCAAATGTTTTTTGAGTTTTTGATATGCAAAAACAAAAAGCAAAACAAATGTTTTTGGACTTTTTAGCTTTATAAAACAAGAGCTTCAAAAAAACCAAGCACGACTATCCCAATTCAAGCCAAAATGAGACCGAATTTTAAGCATAAACTTCAACTATGCCCCCAAACCTTATAAAGCTAATGATAGCAAGATAAATAAGAGCAATGGAAGACTAAAAACTCAGCCAAGTAGCCTAAACGAATAGTGCAAACTTGCCGCAACAAAAAAAACTCCAAAGAAGCAAACAAAGTTCTTTGAAAATTGCAACAAAACCCTAGCCTATGAAACTCAAGAAAACCAATCGAAAACAAAGCAAAGAACGCAATGCAAAGCACAACACAAAGATAGGAGCGAGTCAGTGAGCAGAAGCTCTCTGTTCTGATAACGCAGAACAGCCAAGAATGCTCAGAAAGCAATCTTGGAACTCAATCCAGGAGGGCCAGCACCAACAAAGACACTTTGCCAAAAAGATCAGTTTTCGGACAAACGAAAGAGAAACAAGACTTGAAACCACTTCTGTCACACTCCAGTAAGTACAGAGACTCTGCAGACACAGGCCTCCACAGCCAGAAAAGATCAAAAACACCAGAATCTTAAAATTTCAAAATCAGCCTAGGTATACGCGACCTTGCAGTTATGCAACCAGCGTGTATACGCGTCTGTGTGGAGGGAAACTCGCGTATACGCGGATCCTTCTACACAAACTCACGGGTATACGCGACTGTGTGCAAACAAAAAAGCGTATACAAAGAAAGATAATGAAAAACAAAAAAGACAAGTCTGGGAAAGACACCAAGACTTCAGACTGACTGCAAGAAAGCAAACTGGACTGTAAAAGACAGAAAAAACTGTTGGTAACCTACCAAACAGCTGAAACAACCCAACAGGAGAATCACAAAAATGTGATCCCCAGTGGAGTCGCCAGTTCTGTTTCGGGGATTTAACACCCTAGAGGTTGGTTGGGATTCAACCTCCACAGAGCAGGGGCGTACTATTTAACAGAGACTCACACGATCATGCACATTCATAAAAACGAAATCGAGTAGAATGAGAGGTTTACCCGTCGGTCCTACGTTTGAAGTAGATCCACGTGGAGTTCAAACTCCCTGCAACCGTCCTTCCTCCTTCACCTGAAATACAAGAAGAAACCAGCACAAAGGACAAGTTGTATAGTATATTTCTACTCTATATGTTAGTGTGATTCATATAAAACATTAAATAAATCATAATGAATGCATGTATAACAAATATTCTTCATACATTAAAGCATACACTAACACGTTTATTTCGGGAACAGCATGATACTTCTGTATTATAAATAGTACATACAAAAGTAATCAAGAGGAGAGATCACCTGATCCTTCCAAGGCCTTCGCAGACCGTCGTCCGGATCCGTCCAGCCCTTGCCTCGCTAAGACTCCTTCAAAACTGGTGCATACGAGATAACATATAAAGGGATGTGTATCTCAAGGAAACAAGGGTTTCCTACAATGAGCTGGGAAAGTGCAGGAGGCACGGGGAATCAGACTTGGATAGGGAACCAACAGAGTATAATATCAATACTTTCTCTCTCTCCCTTAGGCCATACATATGAGGTCTTTTATAGTCCCTCCAAGTAGTTTCAGCAGTTGGAAACAGTTGGCCACGGGCTGGGGTGGTTGAACTACCTGAGTAACCATCAACCCAGCGCGAAATTAGGGATTTTTATATATTTTTTAATCATTAAAATGGCATACGCGGAAAAGTCTAGCTGTACGCGCGTATACACGCGGAAAAACACGGGCATAGTCGCGTATGAAGGATTTTCCACTGTTTTTAAGTGAATTTGTCCAAGTCTGTAGGAATGGGTGCCCAAAAAGCCATGTAGCAATCATGAATCATGTCAGAGTGAGAAATGATGCTATAACAGGAATGAATATTTATAATGTTATAGTGCCCGACTGCGGGCACAAGGATTTATGAAGCGATAATATGATCGGGGGATATGAAATGGAGGGCTAATCGCAATTGGAAAACTTTGTGAGGCAAAAAGACTTGTGCGCTGTGTTTTGTTCCGATGTGATAAGCGCTTGGATGGCTAGCACTTGGTTCCAACACCAAGGCGTATGGAGGGGAAGTGGTTAGGACTTAGCCCAAGGGAGCTTAAGTCTCTATACAAAAATATGTACTTTTATGCAATTTTTCAAAACTTTTGATGGATTTGGGGGTTTCGGCAGAGTTCAAAAAGGAGTTTTAAACTCTGTAAAAAGGATTTTATGAAAGGGGAAGAAGGGAAAAATGAGAAAATAAAGGATTTTGATGAGAATGAAAGGGGTATAAAATGAGGTTAGTTTTGAAGTGGAAGGAGGGAAAAATGCTGTTTGTAGCAGTATTTTCTCTCATGGAATCAACAGAATTTCTGATTTCTAAATGGAAACAGCAGTGATTGAAACAAGGGCATGATGTCTTCAAGAGTATTCAAGAGATACACTTTTTAGCAGTAAAATTTGTTCTTTGAAGACTCCAAAAATGTTTTAGCCACCATTTGATATGACAAATTTTATAGGTGGCTAACAATGGCTCCACTTGGGGATGGTTCCTTCTTGAAGGCATCAAGAAATTCAGACTTGCATTCTCTGGGAGGCTGATTAGTGCCTCATCCATTGGGCTGCCCTTCCTTTGCTGGGATGATCTTGCTCTGAAAACATATTAGCAACCATAAAATCAATGGATCTTTCATCAACAAGCTTTCTACCTACCAAATCCTACTTATCTAACATTTTTTCTTCATTAGAGTGCACTTGGATTGGCAAACTCTTCTACAACATTTTATTCTTTTGAAAGCATAAAACTAATATAATTCTACTCCTTATCTCTCCATGAACTTAGATTAAACAGTTGAGTCCATATGATTCTCTACCTAATCTACCATATGTTGGGATTAAACTATCCAACAGATTTTATTCACTAATTTCTAAAACAGAAATTCAAAAGCATACAAGTCAGGATTGAACAATCTAACTTGTTGCTGATCTATGGCATAAAAGAACAAGCTTCACATAGATATTATTTTGCAGAAAATTAAATCAAAATGGAAGGCTTAAGATATAAAATTTCAAAACACTTCCTTCATCTTTTTTCGGCTCTGTTTTGACTTTTATTTGAGATGTTCTTTGTTTGTTCTCTGGTTCAAATTTTGAGCTAATTAGAACCAGTTATACATCTTCTTTGACTCAGAGATTAAAACAGATTGAGTCATTTTCTTTGGAAACTTAGTTTCAGATTTTGAGCATGTTTGAACCTTTAATTTCTAGCCTAATCTACCTACTGATAAGCCAAGATTAAACAGTTTGGCAAATCGAATTCACTATCCTATCAACAGAAAATTTAAAACTAATTAGTCAAGATTAGGCTGTATGACTAATTAGAGGTGTGTTTTTTCAGGAGTGGCATTTAAGCTTGCACACTTTCATATTTGTTTCTCTTTTTTGGTATGGGGCTATACCTTTCTTGTTTTTACAATATTCCCTCTTTTCTCTTTTCTATTGTTTTTGTATTTTGATTTTTCTATCTTTGAATGCAATGGTGGGTGAGATATTTATAAATGAAAAAAAAAGATATAAATGCTTTCAGAACATGACATGGATCAAGAGAAGTAATGTTTGAGAATCCTGCCATTGACAGGACCCCCAAACAATTCTGCTCCATTCAACTCTTGCAAGAAATAGGCATTGTTACCAGCAGTTGAATGAATAGAGTAAGGGCCAATCCATAAGTTGTCAAATTTCCCATGCTTGCCCTTGTCTTCCCTCCTTGAGTCCCACTTTAAAACTTTGTCCCCAACTTTGAAATTGTTGGCCTTTGTTCTTTTGTCAAAAAGCCTTTTGATGTTGTTCTGCTTTTGTAATGCTTTGTTATATACCTCCTCCCTGGTTTACTGAAGATGAATTATTTGATTGATCCTTCTGATCATATCATTATCCTTAGTTTGCAACTCTTGAATCAACTTCATAACTGGCACACCAAGGCTGGTTGGAAAAATTGCATCAGTGCCATACACAAGTTGGTAGGGTGACATTCCAATAGATTTCTTCAATGTTAATCTGTCAGCCCAAAGTGCATGCACAAGCTTTGTGTGCCAAGACTTCTTGTTGTCCTCCAATAGTTTCTTGATTATGTTCACTAAACTCTTGTTTGAGGATTCTGCAAGTCCATTACCTTGAGGGTAATAGGCCGTGGAATGCCCCAATGTTATCTGATACTTGTGACAGAACTCAACCATCCTCTTTGATCCAAATGCTATTGCATTATCAGTGATGATCTTGGTTGGATAGCCAAATCTAGAGAGAATATTATTCTCTATGAATTTTATGATAACAGAATCATTGGCCTGCCTACAAGGAATGGCTTCTATCCATTTAGTGAAGTAGTATGTGGCAGTGAGAATCCATCTATGCTGGGCAGAGGATGGTGGATGGATTTCACCTATGAAGTCAAGTCCCCACTGTTGAAAAGGGGCTTCAACAGTGATTGGATGCAGAGGCAAGGGTAGCAACTTCCTTTTGCCTTCAAAAAGTTGACATTTATGGAAGGCAATGATCATCTTGTGTACATCATGAAAGAGAGTAGGCCAATAGTATCTAGCCCTCAAAATCTTGTTGGCTGTTGCTTTCCTGTATAAGTGGCCTCCACACTCTCCTTCATGGAACTCGTGTTTAACCTTCTCTGCATCATACTCAGGCAAACATTTAAGCAATATACCACTTGAATTTTTCCAATAAAGACATCTATCTATAATGCAATAGTTTACAACTTTCAACTTTAGGAACCTTGCCTTTGTTTTTGTAAAACCAAAAGGTGTATTAAAATTAAGCAAAACACAAAGAATATCAGCATACCAAGAGGAATTCATAAAATGGTTTTCAACAATGGGAGTTGAGATTTCCTCTTGATCATCTAAAGCATTAATCATATTAATATAAAGGACTTCAAAATTAGATTTAGCCATTAATCTAGCTAGACCTTGGCCTTTGATCAGCTTAGTGGGTTTTATCTCTAAATCATATTCAAGGATAACAACAATCCACTTACCTCTCTTACCATCTGGGTCCTGTGTTAGAATGTCTTTCATGACTGAATTAGGGACAAAGGCAATGATGTGTGAGTGAAGATGTACACTCTGAAGTCTTTCAAAGCCTTAACCAAAGCAAAAGCTTGTTTCTCCATAATGTTATACTTCAAAGGAGCATCTCTCAAAGCCTTGCTAAATAATGCAATAGGCTGCTCTTGTCCTTGTGGATTTTTCTGTAAAAGGACAACAGCTATGGTATGCTCTGATGCAAATGAAAAAATATAAAAATATTTTGAAAAATCAGGACTTATTAGAACCGCTGTTTTGGTTAATGCTTGTTTCACCAGTTCAAAGGACTTCTTTGCTTGCAAGGTCCACTTTACCCCTTGCTCCTTCTTCAACATGTTTGTTATATTCCTAAGGAGCTCAGCCAAGTTGGGTATGAACCTTCTCAAAAAGTTAATATTTCCAATGAAAGATTGCAACTCTTTGATGTTTCGAGGATGAGAGATTTGCAATATGGCCTCAATCCTCTTTGGATCTATCTTAATACCCTCTTCTGAGATAATGTGCCTAAGAAGTTTACCTTCTTGGAGACCGAAAAGTGTTTTCTTAGGGTTCAAGGATATCCCAAACTTTCTGCATTTCTCGAAAACTTTTCTTAAATGTGCTAAGTGCTCTTCATCTTTTTTTGAAAACACAGTAACATCATCGAGGTATATAATAATGAAGTAGCCTAGTTCTTTCGAGAATTCTATGTCCATGGCTCACTGAAATGTTGCACCAACGTTCATTAGACCAAAGGGAATTTTCACATACATGAAAGTGCCTCATGGTGTAGTAAAATTTGTCTTTAGTTGATCATCAGGATGGACTAAGATCTGATTGTACCTTGAATATCCATCAAGCAAAGAAATTCTTCTAGACCCTACCACCCTTTGTAAAATATGGTCCATCTTAGGTAAAGGGTAGTTTTATTTCAGTGAAGCTTTGTTTAAGTCTCTAATGTCTATACAAAGCCTGATCTCACTTGTTTTCTTCCTAACCGACACCAGATTAGACACCCACTCAGAATATCTAATAGGGACAATAATACCAGCCTCATACATCTTCTTAATCTCCTTCTCAACCAAAGGCAACTGTACAGGGTTTATTCTGCACAGCTTTTGTTTGAATGGTTTTTGGTTTTCCTTGAGAGGGATTTTGTGTTGTATTATCTCAGTGTCATAGGACTTAAGATCTTCATAACTCCATGCAAAAACATCAGAAAACTATTTGAACATCTCTATGTATTTAAGTTTAATGTGAGCTGGTAAGGTCTTAAACAGTTTAATCATCATTGGTTTAAGTTTACTGCCTATATTGCACTCTTCGACTTCAGTCTCTACAGGCTCCAGTTTTGGCTTCTTGGCCACATTGTTGAAATCGAACAACTCTTCTAAAGGGGCCAGACCCTTTGGAAAACTTTCATATTTGGACTGCAGGGTTTATAACTCTTCTGTTTCTAATTCTGCAGTCAGTTTTGTTTTGTTTTCAAGTTTTCCAGATAGTAGATTAATATTAACAAGTTCAGGAGATGGTTCTTCTTCACCAAGAAAATTTTCTTCACTGCAGTCTGTATCATAATCTGAGTCCGAACTGTGTAGTTCGAATTCATTTATGAATTGCATGAAGTCTTCTATTTGTTTGTCCATGTCGAACACCTGCCAATATTTCTTGTTATCAAGAACGGCTAGTTTGAATTTTATCTGAGTTGTGTAGTCTTTGATTTCATATGGCGTTAAGCATGTTCTGGCTGCAAAGGCTAAGTTTTGGGCCGCAATATTTCTTTTCCTTGGGACAAAAATTATCGGGTACTCCTCAAAAGTTTTTAAAAGGTCCATGACATCATTTTGGTAGGCCCTAATTCTGGGATGATTAGCATTATACTCCCCATTGACTTGTCTAATGATTAACTCGGAATCCCCATGCACTTTGATTCTCTTGGCTCCTAAATTTTTCAACAAACGTAAGCCTAAAAGTAGGGATTCATATTCCGCTATGTTATTGGAACACTAAAAGTTTAATTTACAGGAAATTCTCTCTGTGTGATTATTTTCAGTGTTGCAAATCCAGACACCTGCACCAACGTTAGTTCTAGTGCACGACCCGTCAAAAAACATACTCCACAGAGGACTATTCACGGTTTCATCCATTTGGTGTTTGTCCTCTTCAACTAATGTGCTCTCTGATTGTCGTGGAACATCAGCACTTAGTTGAATTTACTTGAATTTCTTTAGATTTTTCAATGCGTTGAGGGTTGTCTTCTTGACTGTCAAGATTTAAAAGCAAAGGATGCATGACTTGTAGCTCAAGACCTGTTTTTGGTTTGCTAAAGTTTTCAAACACAACAAACTGTTTTGACACTTCTAAGTTGCGTTCTTCTTCCTCTGTATCGACCATTAATTCTGTTAAAGTGACTTGTTCACTAAGTGTTTCATCGTTAAATAGAATAAAAGAATTAAGGCCTGTATTTACAGAATATAGAGGAGAGTTTTGTGGTCCGTCTTGGCTTGTAACTGTGTATTGCATGTGGGATTCCCTGTAAAGTATTCTAGTCTGATTGAAAACAGGGATAGTCACATAGGTCATGTCCATCTACATAGTGCCTTGTAACTTAACCCCCCAAGACCTAGATAATAACATTCCATACTTTGGGGGTACATCAGCCACAAAAATATCCATGACTAAGTATTTGGTTGGAATCTGGGCTAAGTTAACGCAAAGGTCTTTGATTAATCCTAAACATTTCACTCTGCTTGAGTCAAAGGAGTAAAGGTCTTTGTAAAGTCTGTTAATTTCTAGACCGAGGGTTTCCATTACATCCTTTGGCATTAAATTATGAGAAGCCCCGTAATCATGCATAGCGTTATGCAAAATCTTGTCATGAATGTTTAAACCTACATAAAAGGGAGGAACAGGTCCCTCTTGATACTTACCTTCAATCTTTGGACCAAAAATAAGCTTTGGCTGGTCATCATTAAGATTGTCTGTGTCATTATTCTCTTCAATGTTTAAAGCCTTCAAAATTTGGGTCCTATATACATTCTGGGCAGCTAACTCAGTCAAGGGAACAAAGATTTTAATTTTGGAAATTTCCTGCTCTAGGCTGAAAGGAATTTGACTCTTTGAAGAACTTGTCTCAGCCTTATTAGCTTCCAGTCTATCAGCAACATCAGCTTGCTGATTTTTTCTATTTACATTTGAAAAAATTGTTTTCACAGGAGTACTAGCTGAAGTGTTAGTATTGCTAAGGTCCACACTCTGTTTTATAATGTTTTGAGTGCCTTTCTCTCTTCCTTTATCAGAATTTACAGCTACTGTCTTGTCCTTCTGTTTGAAAACTTTAGGCTTGTTTACAGAGCTGTTTAGTGAAGATTTGTCAAGGGTTTTAGTGTTGGGAGTTTGTTGACTGGCTTTACTTCTAAGGTCATATTCCCTTTGAGACTCTATGATGACATTTTCCATGTCTTGATAATAATTTTCATCATCATCTCTTTTTTCATCATAGGGTGTACAAAGACCTTGTTTTTTATCATAATGAACTTCAAAGTCATCATTATCTACTCCCAACATGTTGATATCATCTTCCTCTATTATTTCAACTGTTTCCTCAACCTCACTCACATAGTTTTGATGAAAGGGAGGAGTGATCTATTGATCATCTTCTCTAGGTCTGTTTGGAGGTTGGTTCCTTCTAAAATTCTGATTCTAGTTCTGGTTTTTGTTTTGAGGAGCAGCTTGGTTTTGACTTTCTTGTGCTCTCTCAAGGATGCTAATTTTCTTCATCATCTCCTCTCATTCTTTCCATCTTTGAGCTGGAAGTAGAAGGTGTGGATTCCTCTCTAAAGGATAATCTCTTCTCATTTTTCATTCTTTCTCTTTTCTCCATCAAGTTAACTTCCACAACAAGAGCCCCTTTTCGCATATCTTCAAGAGTTGAAAAATCTCTCTCCCTCAGCTGATAGGCCATTTCAGGGTCAAACCCTTTAGGAAACTTGTTTAACGCTGAGCCTTGTGGAGGTTTTAGATCCGGGGGAAGTGCATTGTACACACTGTTAAATATAGTGCAGTAAGCTTGTACACTTTCCCCGGTGTTTCTGTGGAGGTTCTTGTAATCGGAGAGGATTTGGAGAGGATTCTCCTTCACTTCCCATTTTTTAAAGAATGTCTGGTGGAAGGCTTGGAGATCATTGATACCGTGGGGGGTTAAGCCCTTGAACCATTTTCTGACTTCTCCCCCTAAGCTTTGAGCAAATAATCTAAGCTTGACAGAATCATTTCATTTCTGTCAAAGTAGTTATTCATTTTATCCACATGTTGTGATGCAGTTGTAGCATTGCTAGCATCATATAATGGAATTTTGGACTGATAGTCCTGTGGAAGATTGAATAATGGTACAGGAAGGACTAAGGGAGCATACCATGTTTCCATGATATGTGGTGGAGGTGGATTTACAAGAGGTGGATTAACAAAAGGGAAAGTGGGCTGAAGTGGAGTGGTTTGGACAATGAATGTTTGGTGAACAGATGTGGATGGAACAACAATAGATTGCTGAGCTGATCTTGGATGAGAGACACCTAAATTGTGAAGGAAATGTAAATCAGGTCGTGTTGTTTCTCTACTACCAGGATGTTCACTTGTTTCTGGGGATGAAAGTGAAGACTTAGAGTCTAGCTGAATTATATCATCAAATTACCTAGTTCTAAATGGATTTACTAAGTCAGCTTGTGATTGTTGTAGAGCTGAAAGATTTTCAGGAACTGAATTAGCTCTCAAGGGTGATATGAAAACGGTAGAAAATTTTATCTTAGGAGACTTCCTAAGGATAATTTCTGTGTTATCAACTATCTCAGGTGGGTTTGGGTCAGGGTAGGCTCTAGTATGAATCTTTCTAGGAGCCACTATGTTGTGTTTTTAGACCCAACTAAACAAGAAAAGTTCAGCCAGATATGACAGTCTTTAAGAGGTTAACTAATCTGTTTTACACAAATTTCAATCCTACAGTCCTCTAACTGAGTTTGAATGATATTTCAATGATCAGGGTTCTTCCCAGTGGAGTCTTAAGGTCTGTTTGGATTGTGGAGTCGCTAAGTGGAAGTTTTTAGCTCTTTTGGAGGTAAAAGGTTTTATGGTCCACCACCATGTTTATTGAATACCAATCTGAAATATTTTTGGGTTTTCCGAGTTATTTTTTCAGTCCTATTGGTTGTTTAAGAGTATGCTAAATCTGCTTCAAAACTTAGCTACAATTATGAGACAAAGACAGTGTACTCTTATGGCTAAGCCAGCTGATTTTTCAAGGTTAGATAAACTCTTATGAGAACCCTAGGGTTTGCCTAGTTTGTCACTGATTCAAACAAGTTTTATCATGATTACCATTGCTTGGTAGTGCTTGAAAAGGCTTCTTTCAACTCATGATGCTTATATGAAATTTTAAGGGGAACCATAGATTCTGGGTTCGTTCCCCAGTGGAGTCGCCAGAAATGTTAGCTCCCTGTAGTCAGCAAGATTGGAAAAATTCCGACTGCAGGGAGAACATCGTTTCAACCACTTTGGGATTCTAGGATCTAGCCCTCCTGAATCCGAAGAGGGATCTCTCCAATAAGTTGCAAAGATGGATTTGTCTTTGAAAGTTTATGGTAATGATGTTAGGCTAGTTATGAAGGCCAAGGGTTTTGTTTTTTTTTGGATGGTTGAGCATGATTATTATTTGAGGTGGAAAGTCCTAAATGCAAATAGTTTCAAAGGTGAGAAGTTGCAAGCAATCAGAACAAGCTTTGGCCAAAAAGATAGATAATTGCAGGTTTTAGTCAATTAGGCTATGGAGTCATAATAGGGTTTGATTGAAACAACAAGAGGCAAGAGTGGTCCATGGGGCAAGTCATCTATGTCTAATGATCTCTCTAAAGTTTGATTTATGGAATGAAATGCTACAAAAAGAAGGGGAATTTAAAAAAATGAAGAACAAAGAGTAGCCTAGGATCTGGTAAGTACTTTGAAACTAGCCAGCCTTTGACAAACACTTAAGAAAGACATAAAAGCAATCCAGGATCTGGTAAGTACTTTGAAACTAGCCAGCCTTTGATACACTTTCAATAGAAAACACTTAAAAACAGGGGGGAAACTTGAAGGCAACTTTTGGAGTAGAAACTAGCGGGCCGGGCTCACCACAAATCCTCTCCTAGCTCTGCTTTACTTGGTAACTTTCAAGACAAACAAAAAGATAACAAAGAATGGTCTAAGATCTGGTAAGTACTTCGAAACTAGCTAGCTTTTAACACATTCCAAGGGAAACTTTCAGATAGTCTTTTGGGATAAAAATAGGACCAGGGCACACCATATCTTCCTTAGTTCATCTCTACTTGACATGAAATGAAAATAAAATTCAAGAAAAATATTTAGCTAAGACAGGAGGACGAGGGAACACCATCATTCCTACTGCTTAAACTGAATTAAATCATTCATAAATAACACATTTTGGAAGAAAACATACAAATAAAGATTTTCAGTCAGAGAAGGGTACTGATATACAGTAGGTCCTAACTCTATGCATGCTGTTATTTATAAGAGAAGATGAACAAAGTGAAAACAAAAGTAAAATAACAATTCACAATAAGAAATAACATCATCGTCGACATAGACCAAGATCCCATAAATCAACTTGTATTGATGCTCCAAACCAGTTACAGCTTTAAGTCCAATGCTTTAGTTTAGCAATCATCTACACTTCCCAGACTAGCTTATCTATCACAAGCAGAGCTCCAAGAGCCAGTGAACACTATTTACAAGTGGAAGTCTCAAGCTCAAGTATATTTCAAAGTTCAGCAACCAACATTTTCTCATCTTCTACAGCAGTATTTATAGAAGGATGAAAAGGTGGGAGAGGATAAAAGATCTCCCAAGATAATTAAGACAGATTAATGACTTCTCGGCCTTTGAGGGGCTCGATGGAGAAGTTTATAGGTGTTCTATCTGTATTAATGTTTTACATTTAAGATTCAAGCTCGGTGAGAGCTCTTATTGACTTTTGAGGCCCTATGTCATGTTGGAGTAACTTTGTAGATATTTAGTCATTAAGTTCTTTGGCAGAATTAACTCTCTGGCTGCGCTGAGGAAAATATCTGATTTTGATCAATAACTTCGGCCTCTGTTTGAATGCTTGTGGCTACATGTTGCTTTGTGGTAGCTGAGAGGAATCAATTTTCCTCAGATGTGGCGGTAGAGGCCTTTCTGTTTGATAGATCTTTTGATTTACGTTTAATTCCATTTTAATTTGGAGGATTAGGCTTTTGATAATCAATCTTAGCCGTAATCCCCCAAATTGTCTTCAATATTCTGTTCTGTTGTGTTATGTCTTCGACACTGATACTCTTTTAATTTGATTTAAATAACATTGTGTCTTGTTGATGTGCAGGCCGCGCAGGGCTCATATGGCATCAATACCTCGTGAAACATTGACGAGACGTGGAGTTTGAGCCTTGCGAATGGTTTCCTTTGATGAATCAGAGGCATGGGAATCGTCATTCCTAGCCTTCGGCTTTCTCTTTAGTATGACGGAAAAACATTCAAACACCTGCACAATACAAAACTATATTATAGAATCCCGTTTCTTTGGGTTTTAATGTGGCAAAGGTTGTAGGGAGGAGCGTGGCCGTTGGATGGCATCATCCGATGGTCGGGATCGGTTTAAAAAGAGGTCAAAGGAGAGCAAAGGGAGAAAATATATCGGATTCGTCGATCGCGTAGGGATCAACGGTGGGGGTTAGTTGAAAAACATAAAGTGGAGAGCCCCATTGTAATGAAACAGAAGAAAAATGCGGAGAAAAAGGTTTAAAACCTTTGCTTTTGAGGAAAAATGGTTAAATGAAATTCAGGGTTTCGGATATAACCCGGGCCATCGGATGAGATCAGTCCGGGCGATCAACGGTTGAGATTACTCATTGAAATCCTTCGGTAGAGGCGGAGGGTGATATGTAAATGAAGGTTTAGATTTAAACCGTTGATCTGCAGAGATCGACGGTGGAGGGCGCACACGAAATTACACAAGAGAAAAGAGGGGAAGCGATTTCGGGGAGAAAAACAACTGTTTTCGTGCGACGAAAGGGCAGGGAGGCAGTTTTTCCTTTTGGAATGCGATATGTGTCCCCACCCGACATGTGGCCTCAGAAAACCACTTACATCGCATAATTTTTTAGAATTATCATCCATGCTTAAAGTTGCACGACTCGGGACGAGGGCCATCAGATCTGGGGCCTCAGATCTAACAGTGGGAAAATGAGCGCAATATGAGACATATGCACAGGTTATAAGAGGAAGGGCGGATTTAATCCGAGCCGTAGGATCCAAGATTGAACGACGGAGATTGGACCTGGAGGAAGGCAGAACCCACAGGAGGCAGGCCCTGTTAGGTTAATAAGAACCGTTGGATTGAAAAGTTGAACGGCCAAGATCGGATCAGGGGGTTCAATGGAAATAATACACGGGTGGAAGATGGGTTAATGGGGGCTGTTGATCTGCAGAGATAAACGACTGGGACTTGGCCATAAAACATTAGGAAGTGGGGTGCATGAAGTTAACCCAAAGTCGCAAGATGCGATCTGGACCGTCCGATCTAGACTCGTGGACGATCCAGATGCAATCGGAGCTTCGCGATCGGCAGGGCAATGGGCATGGAGGGCGCCAGAGTGATTGATTGTGGGCCATCGATCTACAGATCAGATCAACGGTGGGGAGTGAATCAGAGGGATACCAATTGAGGTTCGGAATAGAAAGCGCCCGATAAAACTTGCCGATGCGATGATGCGCAGGCCGTTTGATCGGCCTTAGATCAACGACAGAGATGGTTTGAGATATGCGCCGGCGGAAAACTCCTCATAATGTATGAAAATTCAAAAATTTAATAAAATACAAATTTTTTATGCGTCGGGGCGGGTTTTAAAGATATGAAAGGGATAGGCGCCCGACTGCAGGGCCATGGGTTTATGGTGTGCGATAGGCCCAGGGCTGTCAATATATGGGGGCCAATCACGATTAGAAGGTTGAGCCTTGGTATTTTTGATCTAACCATTTGTTTTTTGCGATGCGATTGGCACTCGAGATTTTGACTCTTAGTCCCGAGGCGTAGGTCACATGAATAAAGCGGAGTTTATGTAATGGGCTCAATCGCATTAGAGAAACGATGCGGCGCTTTCAATCTACCCATTTTTTTAATTAAAAAACATAACTCCGGCGTATTTAGACCAAAACTTTGGGTAAGTGGGTTTTTTGGATTTACAAAGGAAAAAATGAATTGGGAATGAATATTTATAATGTTATAGCGCTCGACTGCAGGCACAAGGGTTTATGAAGCGATAATATGATTAGGGGATATGAAACAGTGGGTTAATCGCAATCGAAAAACTTTGTGAGGCAAAAAGACTTGCGTGCTGTGTTTTGTTCCGATGCGATAAGTGCTTGGATGGCTAGCACTTGGTTATAGCACCAAGGCGTATGGAGGGGAAGTGTTTAGGACTTAGCCCAAGGGGGCTTAAGTCTCTATACAAAAATATGTACTTTTATGCAATTTTTCAAAACTTTTGATCGATTTGGGGGTTTCGGCAGAGTTCAAAAAGGAGTTTTAAACTCTGTAAAAAGGATTTTATGAAAGGGGAAGAAGGGGAAATTGAGAAAATAGAGGATTTTGATGAGAATGAAAGGGGTAGAAAATGAGGTTAGTTTTGAAGTGGAAGGAGGGAAAAATGGTGTTTGCAGCAGTATTTTCTCTCATGGAATCAGCATAATTTCTGATTTCTAAATGGAAATAGCAGTGATTGAAACAAGGGAATGATGTCTTCAAGAGTCTTCAAGAGATAACACTTTTTAGATGTAAAATTTGTTCCTTGAAGACTCCAAAAATGTTTTTTCCACCATTTGATATGACAAATTTTATAGATGGCTAACAGATGGGAGGTGATTGCACTGGTTTTCCCACTATGTGTTTTCTTAGGGACATTGGTCCAAAAATAACGATGTCACGTGTCTATGATTTATTATTGCTCAGATCTTGTTTCAACACTTATTTATTTTTCACAGTTTATTTAGTGAAGGATGTGGTGTATGAGTTTTTATATTTACCATAGAACACTGTAAATAATTTTTTCAAGGAATTAACAACTATAAGAATTCTCATCAGTTGCTGCAGTAGGATTCCAGATATAGGAATTTTCACACTCTGTTATAAAGATGTGTGTATCTTTCTATTTATGTTTGTCTTTTATTTTCCTCTTCTGTTACGTGTATGCACTTGTGGTTACCTACTATTTTAAATGTAATTTTGAATGCATTAGTGAAGTAAAAATATATGTATCAAGTTTGGTATAAGAGAGGGTATTCTCCTTATTTGAATTTCAAGTGTATGATAACTAGAGAAAAACTGCAAAAGGGTGAAGGTAAACTTAAGTCCTTTGATCTTGAAGCAAGGAATGCAACATGAAGAAGAAAAATGACAAATGAAGATTCTTGGTTGTAGGAAGAGAGAAATTTTCACACGGCCTTGCACAACATGGTTGAAAAAATGTCTGCAAAGTATGAGAAGACAATGGTGAAAAAGGAGAGGAAAGAACCAGATGATCATGTCCCATTAAATGAAGGAGGAGGAGGAAAAGAGCCTCATGAACCCCCTCTCCATTTGCTAGTGAATTCTCCACTTATTCCTCATCTTCTCATCTTCCTAAAAGTCATGAAAATATCAGTAAAAATCCTTTTTCTAAGTTGGATGTAAAGTTTATTTTCTTGTATTTAATGAAGATTCTAATGTAGATAAGTTAAATAACTAGACCATACATATTGAGGTGTGTTTTTGGATTCAACGAATAGAATAAGATGAAGCCAAGGTCCAGTTAGTATCTCTTCGTTTGGGAGGCACAACTCTCATATGGTGGGAGAGAAAAATTAAAAAATGCAGTAATAAAGTGGGTAAAATCCTCTATTTTTGGCTTGATTTTTTTTTTTTGCTTTAAAAGGACAGTTTTACCCATTAGCATATCGACAGAGAGTCATGATAGAACGCCAAAATTTGAAACAAGGCAAAGGAAAAAACATGTAAAGCTTCACAAAAGTGTTTAGAAAGCAAGATTTAACATTGGGCATTCCTATAGATTCACCTGATACTCTAATGATGTATATTGGTTTTTTACATCATTATCTCTACCATTATTTTTTGTTATTTCAATCCACTACTCTTTACTCAGCTAGTGTGAAAGCGATTCACCCTGAAAGTAGGGGAAAATATGAATAGGGAAATTATGCAAAGAAGGCAACAACAACAAGGAAAAAGGAAGCAAATCCATCTTTTAGTTATTGTGAGAAAGAAGATCCTGATGAGGAATATTGTTGGAAAATGGATAGAATTGAGACCAAAGAGGAATGGAAGAAAATGGAAGTAGGATACGGTCGCTACCATGCAACAAGATCAATAATCTGAATCAGAGGATGAGTAGCAGGTCACAACTATCAGATTCATAAGTGCTGGACCAATTGACCTGGAATCTGACTTAGGAGATGAGATAAATATTGCAACTCTTGGGATTGCAGGTGATGTACCTATTGACTTGGGTTTTGATTCACGCGATGAGACAAAGGTTGCAGCAAATGTTTTGCCAAAGCTAAGAAGAGAACCAAATACTGCATGGCTCTAAGAACTAGAAGAGATCAACCAAAACATTCAAGAGGAGAATTATGAACTAAGGAGACTCCTACAAGAAGAAAAGGAGGAAATAAAATTTTTTCATCATCAACTACAAACCATGAAATAAGCCTTGGAAAAGTTGCCACGTAACAAGCCCTCATCATCAGTGCTTGAGGTAAAAAGTGATATTTCTATTCATGTTCTCTTTATGATGATGATTTCGATGATTTTGAGAAACATACTACAAGAATTGGTTCAAATTTGATGAAGAAAATTGGGTATCAAGGAAAATGCCTTGAAATTAATGGCTAGGGCATTGTGAATCATATCAAAATTGAGGAATTGCCTCGCTATGTAGGACTTGGTTATGTTATAAAGAAGGTTGGATAATGCTCCAAGAATACTAATGACCAGTCAACGACGGATGATGGGAGCACATCACAACATTCCAGTGATAGTGAGGATTCCATAGGAAGTTATCCTCATCAATGATGTACCAAAAAAAATTGTTAAAGAAATGTTAGGAAAGTTTGCAGGAGGAAGAACCATTGCAGTCACTGCAACAAGGATGGACATCAGAGAGCCACATGTCAGGTACTCCTTGACTTGAAAGCACCAATGAAGGAACCAAATAGTGAAGTTGTTCAAGAGAGTCAACTACTGGTGAAAGACCCATTCACTTCGTTGAATGAAATATGGTGGCATTAGAGATAGTAGCTTGTCATGGCCGAATTTGTAAACCACATGTTGCAAAATGTTTGTAAAATTTATGAAGTGTTTGCAATCACTTATGAATGCAACATGGTGGTTATTTTGGCCTTTTAGTTGATAGTTGGGGTATTGGTTTCTATTATGATCCTGATGTAAACTTAACCAATGAGTGTTATATAAACTCTTTGAAAGTATGGGGTTGATTGGTTCATGTTTGATCTTGTAAAAGAACATATATTTTGGAAGTTGTACTGTAGGTTTGCAGAGAATACAGGTGTCAGTTCATCATAATTATGGTTTGGAAGTACAAAGGTGAAAGAGAAGGAAGTGTGGCTTGTTTTGGCACTTTGTTGGTGAAAAATGGTGGACAGGTAGATACCCTAGATTCAAGAACAGGGGCCAACAAAAAAGGTCCGTTGTAGTCTTGTATAATGCTGACATTTTCACCTTACTCAAGAAGAATAAGGCGTCTCTTCTGAGATGTGCCATGAAATTAATTAAGTAAGGGATTTTAATGAGGAATTGAGAGGAATCACACAAAGGCTTCCAGAACTCTTAAAATTAGAAGCATTACATCAGACATATACCCATTGCAGAAGATAATCACTAAAGAGTTCAAAGGAACATAGAATATGCACATGCATTCATAATGAATTTTTTAAAGGGGTCACATAAAACCAACACAAGTAGGTCATAAAAAATCCCTGCAAATTTATCTTTCATTAGTTTCAACTAACATTACATAATTACAATTAGGCTAGATGAATTTCCAACAGAATAGGAGCTAAGAACACAGAATAATACATGTCCACGGGATCACAGACTCAAGGGAAGCTCAATAGGCTCTACGACAAAAAATTAATATACTCTTCTATCTCTCTTCTTCGTTCTTCCTTTTCCTTCAACTTTTATGCTATTGGGATGGGGTCCCCTAAGGGAAATTTTTTGTATAGTTTTGGGATAAATTTTGCTAAAACGCGTTGCACGCAGAAGTCAAGGGGCTTTGGGGGGGGGTCAAAGCTCCTTTATCATTATAATGGGTAAAAAGGGAAACCATGGTTTGAGACCATGGTATGTGCGTGTGAAATAGTTATAAATATGTAATAGTCTAGTCGAGTAAAATATATCAGTAGACGATAGATGTTTATGGTTATGGAAATTTTTTGATATAAGTTTTGGGTTAAGGTTGTCTGGGTAGAAACGCTCCTACTTGCTGTGTGCACGGAGACCTAGTCCTGAATTGTGTGCACAGACTTTGCCGTTGTGTGTGCAGATGAAAACATATTGCATTGAGTTGAAAATCCATTAATAAAGAAGAATTTTTGGCGAATTATGATGAAATTTATATGTGTTATACATGATTATGTTGCATATCTATTAATCTGTTTCTATTGAGTGCGTTTTATTTGAGTTAATTATCTGTGGAAAATCTATGTGTTTGCACAAAGATTACTTCTACGTTAAGGGTTTTTACTGGAAAGCTAACTATGTGATTGTGAAAGTGTGGGTTCTACTATGATAAGTTAGATTTGACTGAAATATAATCTGTTACGCCATATCATCATCTGTCTAAACAATGGATCCCATAGAAGTTGAAATGATCAGAAAGACACTTGCTTCTTTCAAGTAGAGGTGAATAATCTAATGAAGGTTCCTACAAATGATATTTTGTATCCTCATTCTGCAAATTATCCTTTCTAATTATGATGCTATATGATGAATTATTTTTATATTTTATCATGCTATATGACTTTTCTTTAAACCATATATAATACTCATGCTTTCAATGAGGTGACCAAGAATAATTCCTTTATATGATGACTTACACAGCCATGTATGCTTCTACTTAAACCATCCTTTCAAACTTCTGTGATATCATGAGCTCTTGCTTGCATCATATGCTTCTAATACGATGCCATCTCCTAATATGATGCATCTGATCATACTTACAATGCTTTTTATCTGACAATAATCCTTTAACCATGGTAGAGGTATTTTCACCTCATACTTCTCCTTGCTATATATACGGGAGACCTTAATAGTGAATATATATCCCTTCTTTCTTGGATTTCTTCTCAATAGGTTCTTATACTTCTTCAATGATATGGTCTTAAATTTTTTCTTTCCTTCTCTTGTTTTCCTTCTTGAGTTTCAGACAATCTCTCTTGAAATGCGCGTATTCCGGACAACCATAGCGTTGGATATTTGATAGTATTGATACCTTCTTTTTAAGAGGACCAAACTTCCCAAACTTTCTTTTTCTCCTAGCCATGGAAGCAAATTCTTGAACTTGTTCTCTTGGTCCAACACCACTTTTTTATTTTAACCTAGTTTCTTCTATCTTACATGATTTCACTGAATGGGTTGGCTTCCTTTTTTCCATAGATGCTTGATAAAAAGTTTCTCCATTCATCAGGTAGTGCATTGAGCACCACAATGGTCATTTATTTGTTGGAAATTATTTCACCTAAATCTTGGAGTTGGTATCTTATTTGTGATACCCTCATAAGATATGAGGCTATCCCTTCTTCGCTTAACACCTTCATCTTATATAGCTCGGTTCTCAAAGATATCACTTCTCTTGCAGTGCTTACAGAGAAAATTCTATCGGTTTGTCATAGATGCCTTTTGACTTCTCCACATTTCCACATTAGGGATGAGAGAATCCTTGATTGATTATATAAGGATTATTTGAGCCCTTATTTCTCTTTTCATATATTTTTCTAGAGCTTCAACTTCTTATTTTGGTTGTTCAACAATGTAATCCTTAACATGTCTAATGGCTTCATTTTCTATGAGGATCAAATCTATCCTCTTCTTCCATGCCAGGAAATTTGATGACCCAAATAAATTATTTCCCTCCTTGCAAAATGAAGTCATTTTGATAGTAGATACAATTATAGATATAAGGATACTTACTTTTCAAGAGATTATGCTCCTTTGATGGTGATATCTTCAACTTGATGCCTTCTTGATTTTGATTATGATGTTTTCTTCCTTGAAGATCACATTAATTCTTTTATAGAGACGTCTTTCTTCAAATATGTTTGAGATGTGATCCTTGTTTCAATGAGAGGGAAATCACCTTGATGACGATGACAACGATTCTTCTTGCTTCCTTAGAATGTGGAGGTTTCACCAAGCTTCTAATGTGTAGTCCTTCTTTGAGTGGAGGTAGGGTCCTTAAGGTCTTTCCTTTCCTTGAGACGATGATTGTAAAATGTGTAATATTCCCAAGAAAACTTAAAGTGTGGAATCCTTCTTTGGATGGGCTATATTTTTAAGGTATTTTACGATATTCCTTAGTTCATTCCTTGATACTCCTTAGGTTGCTTGACCCTTATGGATCCCTTCTTGATGGTTCAATGTCCTCTTTGTTGCCCTTACGTTTCTTAATATTGATCCAGACTTATGCAGGAACACAATAAAATATAGAAATAAACATAAACGTAGAGATATTGTAGGAATAACACTTAATTTCATTAATATCAAATATTGAAAAATGCTTATAGACAAAATGGAAAAAAAACTAGCTTAGATGATGGTAGCTTATCTCTAAGAAGAGATGTGGTGGTTGCATGCCTCTAAAGCGTGTTACAATGAGGCTGAAGGGAATTTTTATTATTGAAAAATAATAAAAAACCTTAAACAACCAAAACCCTAACCCGAGGAGATGTAACACCAAGAGTTTATGGGCCCCATTAGGGTTAGTTGGGTAGCCAACTTCCCAGGGTCGTAATTTGGATATATTATCTCTGTTTGGCGCGTGTGATACCTTGTTGGAAAGATATCTCTGAGAAATAAAACAAATAACGTGATTTGTGTCAAATAATTGGATAAATGATGCCCAAAAAACACCGTTTAGGGCCTCAACATGGCTCCGGAAGTTTAGGACTCAAAAAATTGCTAAAAATAGTAAATAAGAAAACTGATGAAACTAACTAGGTCATACAGGCGGGTGGCCACCAATATCCACCTAGATCAGATATTCCTTTTGATGGTCCTTCTACAAGCTTCCTCTCTTTGTTTTGTCAACTTATCTCTAATACCATGTTGAGAAATCTAGGGGCAACAAATTAGGTGATTTATCTTACTTTGATAATTGTTTGTGATTTTTTTACTTAACTTGATTAGCTTTTTCTTTCACTTGATCATAATTAGTGTTTATCATAAAAAAACTACTAAAACATTAAATAACAATAAGACAAGAGGAAACAATATATAGGTGATCAACCAGGGCCAAAACCTCTTCACTTGAGAGGAAAACCCACAAGAACTCTTCTCTTCTTATTGGACCTAAATTGACAAATTCCAAGTTGTATTCAGGTCACCCAGGGTATCAGAAGACTTTGACAGTTGTTAATAATTTCTACCATTGGCTAAACTTGAAGAAAGAGGTGGTTGAGTTTTTTGTTAGATGTTTGGATTATCAGTGGGTAAAAGTAGAGTGTAAGCATACAAGTGGTTTATTACAGCCGATCTTGATTCTAGAGTGGAAATGGGAGGTCATTTCCATGGACTTCATTATAGGTTTTCTGAGTACATCAAAGCAGCATGATTCCATCATGGTTTCAGTTGACAAGTTAAGTAATGTATCTCACTTCATTGAGGTAAAGTCTAATATTTCAGGTAGTGAAGTAGCTCAAGTATTCATTAAGGAGACAATGAGATTACATGAAGTTCCTAAGAAGATTATATCAGACAAAGATATCAAGTTCACTTCCAGGCTTTGGAAAGAGTTGTTTGTAGTTTTAGGGACAAAGTTAGCTTTCAAAACAACTTATCATCCACAAAAATATGGATAGAAAGAGAGGGTCAACAAGATTCTTGGGAACATGTTAAGGATGTATGTCATGCATAAACAACAGGGGTGGGAGGAGTATCTTACATTAGTAGAGTTTGGATATAATAATGGGTATCAGGAGTCCTTGAAGATGAGTGTGTTTGAGGTTCTTTATGGGTGGAGTTGTAATACTCCCATCAAATGGAGTGATTCAATGAATAGGACATTGATTGGATTGGATATGCTGGTAGATATGGAACAAGAAATAGAGGTTATTAAAAGGAATTTGAAGGGAGAACAATACATGAAAAAGAGTTATGCAAATCAACACATGGTATTTAAGGAGTTTCAGGTTGGGGAGCATGTGTATTTTCACATCAATCCCAAGAGGAGCTCCTTGAGGATTGGGTCATGTGCCAAGTTGGCATCTTGTATTACGGGCCTTTTGAGATCCTTGAGAGGATTGGACTAGTGGCCTACGGACTTGCACTACCTCTAACAATGAAAGTCCATGATGTTTTCCATGTTTCATTACTTAAGAGATATGTCATGTATGTTTATCATTTGATTGAACGGTCTATCTTGCAGGTGGAACTAGAGGGATAATTACATCTAGAACCATAATGTAAATTGCAGTGGACACACCTCATGCTCTGGAACCGAGAAATAGCGCAATTTAAAGTGCAATGGAAGCACTTTGGGCCCAATGAAGCTACATGGGAGATGTATGATTAGATGTGGCTTTGTATCCTTCATTATTTGATGGGTCAAGCAAATGAGTTTTGGTAGATGTATGGTTGTAGATATTGCAATGATTTGTATTATAAATATCAAATAAATGATATGATTTTCATATTTGTCATTTTTGTCGTGGTTTGTAGCATTTTCCATTGTAAATAATGTATCGAGCGATGTTATAAAAATCCATAGGCAGTATGTTTTTTTTCAGTGGTTCGATGGTCATAGGTATCATAGAACATCGAGGATGGTGTTCCCCAAAAGGGGAGGGGTTTGTAACAACCCCAGGTTAAAATTTCAAATAATAAAGGTTAATAAAGGAAAAATAAGGCCAAGGTCATGGGACACATATTACAAGTTGAATGTTGGGAGAAGCATTATAGTGGGCATCACTTTCAATTTATTAATGGCTAAGGAAATTGGCAAAGGAAAAGAGGCGTTAATTGGCATTTATTTATGAGAAATAAAGGAAAATATAAGAAAATGAAGGCAAAGGGAAACATATTTGCAAGCTAAGGAAATTAGAACGAAAATTAAAGAAAATGAAGGAAAAGGAGACATCAATAATAAAAAGGATTCGGAGAATTAGTTCACAACTTTTGCTGGTTTAGCTTTTGTTAGTTCGATTTTGGAAATAGTTTTAGAGAGAGAGAGCACCAAGAGGAGAAAGAAAAAAAGCAAGCAAAGGAAGGAAAAATGAAATGAAAGGAGAAGAAAGGAAAACAAGGAGAAGGTTGGATCAACAACTTCAACATGAAAATTTTGTAGGTAACAGGTTGCGTATGTGATTTCCTAGCTGAGGTGTAAATGCACAATGCATGCATTTGTGTAATTGGTTCATTTTTTGTCATTGGCATGGGTTTTTACAGGTTTGAAAATGTTTTGAGCCTTGCCTTTCCATTTCATGGATAACCAAGGTGTGATGGGATTTATTTCTTGGTTGAGATTTGGATTGTCGGAAGGTTTTGGAACAGGGTGAGGTGGTCTCAGGAATATTCCAAAGGGTTGGGGGCGGAGATGGTTTTTTCCAAGAATCCCTCGATAAGTGGGTGGAGATAGGAAAATTCCTCAAGGTATGGTGACTAAATTTGAAGGCATCTAAGCTTATTTTGGTTTTGTGATATCTTGACCGTTTTTGGAGAGATCGTGTTAGTTTGAGGGTGGAGGTGGTTTAACCTATGGATTCCATTGGTTGATTATGTATTTTTTTATCCCATGAGATCCCACATTCATGCTTGGAATATCGCATGAGGGTGACTGGTTTATTTAAATATTTGTTTCATCTCAATCTACGGTCGGGTGATATGTGGAAGTCCTTGACTTGGTTGGATTTTGAATATGTTAATAAGAGCTATTTTTCTATTGTGCTCTATGATCATTTGTACTTGTTATTATGTCTCTTTGGTGGTTTCTCTGCCATGGTTAATATTCTGGTTATATGTTGGTTATAATGTTTATTTAATACGTTCTTTAGTTATGGATATTATTATCCTTTGATAAGTTAATGAATGATTGTAGAATGCATGGGATAACAATTGTGGTTACAACTACTTGAAAGGGCATTAAAATTTAAGGTGATTTTCAACTAAAGTACAAATATTTACACCCATATATGCATTCATGACCTGTAACTCACATGTTTACCATATGTTTGACGAGATGTCTTGTGCGTTCTAGTCAATCTAAGTTAAGTTCTGGCTTCAAGTTTGAATGATTAGAATTGTCATTATGGGAAATATGATTTTGAAAAGTTACAGGAAGTTATGGGTGTTGGGAAAATTATTGAGGGGAGGGGGAGGGGGGGTGAATCAATATTTCCAACTCACACAAAATCTTCTTTTCTTTACTGATTTCTATACACAAATTTAATTAACCAACTAGAATATGTACACAACTTCCTTCAAGGAAACTTGCGTATGCCCAGTGAACTTATTATTCAGATAAATCTTCAGTAACTTTTCTTATACCAGTGCATCATTCATTCATCATACATTTAGTAAGAAGTAAACATGTGCAGTAAAAACATAATAAATCATCATGCATAAGCAACACACATGAACACCAGGATTTAAGGTGGAAAGCCAATGAGGGAGAAAACCACCGCTGCTGTCGTTTATGTGTTCAATAATTATTATATAGAAAACTGCTTACAATCTTGTACTGGTGCAGACTCATACCAACATGTAGGCACCCACCTACAGAAGGCTGAAACCTTCTCTCATTCTCCAGCTACTACTAGAAGGGAGCTCCAACCCCCTGATCTTGTTTACAAGCCACTAGTGGAAGGGAGATTCAACCCCTTGTTCTCATTTACCAGCCACTACTGGAAGGGAGCTACAACCCCCTGATATGATCACTAGCTCCTATTGGCAGAAAGCTTCGACTTCCTCACTGAAGGCTCCAACCCTCAGCACCACCGTGGACCACACTTCATACATTTTCACACTGGATCCAACAACTTTAATTCAACACAACTTGTAGGCTTCTTTTCATCATATTTTCAAACTGGACCCACTACACTCATTTATGCCCAATACCATACATCAAAATAAAGCATATAACTGTACCAAATCATTCACTAAATCATCAACCAACAACTGATCTTTAATCAAAATCAATTAGAAACATAATCAATACTCAAACAACCCATATCTGTATGAAGACATCATTGATAGAAAACATAAACACATCAAAACTGATCAAACATTTCCTTCAACATTCTTCAGCAAAACCCTGGCTTGCATACACATCTTCCATAAGACATATCCGTGACTGTATGCGCTTCTTTCGAAACCAACTTGCATATAGATCTTAGTATTTTTACTGAATATATATGCACATCTACAGAACTGAACCTACGTTCATACACGCCTTCCTTGAGTCAAACCTGCATATAGAACTATAAATAATTCAGGATTGCACAACACTTCAGAACTGCAAACTTACTTAGATCATACCCTTCACTACAACAAACATGCGCGATACCACAAATCTAAACATATCACAAACAGATCATGTAAATACATAGTCATTTCATGTCTAGAGATATTAATCCATCATTATATTCATGGGTGCATCATTATTTTATATCTATCAATAAACTATATCCCATTCCATGCATATATACTTCAGATTGAAGTATTCATTCAATTCCCATCCTCATGCACACTTAGCACTGTGATATTCACCTCATTATATAGTTTGAGCCTTAGCCAATACCATGAGCCAAAACCACACAAGAGTCGATGGTATTCTTGGACAGGATCAAATAACCGTTACTGCGCTCAATATTATGGGCTAATACCATGGTAAAAACCCCTGGTATTATAAAATTAGTGCACTAGCACATACACAACTTTTCTTCTTTGTACCCACATGTATACGTGACTTTGCCTTTATTAACTCACATATAGTTCTTCAATTATGTACCTTTATCCATCTTCTTATTATGGTCTACAAAACCTATGTCCCAAGATTTTGTCATTATGTTCCACCACTTTGTTACCTCTGAGTTAACCATATATTTGGTCTTTTACAAGTGGGTTTCCATCAAGGACAACATATGCATCATAATGCCAACAATCTCCCCCTTTGGACTTGATGGCAACCATGTTGGTGTTTGATCACCACAACTTGTAGATATCTGATAGACACATCAACATAGGCATTATTCAAACATGACGTTACTCTTCCCCTTTGACATCAAGGGAAAAGGGTGGACAAATGCTGAAACAAGGTTTCTCTTTCCTTGTAGATACAATAGCTCTATAGATTTGAACTACACTATACTAACTTTTCTCCCCCTGAGCACATGCTGAATCTTTAGACAAAATTTCAATGAAGTACATGACTCTATAACTCAACTGAGTATGACCCTTGCTATCACCAAGGAATCATACTTACATCAATAACCCAACCAAGTGGGATTACATATTTGACTCAACCACCCAACCAGGTGGGATTACATATTTGACTCAATCACCCAACCAAGTGGGATACATATTTGAATCTATCACCCAACCAAGTGGGTTTACATATTCGAAAAATTACATACATGTCTGAATATGAAAATATTTACATCATAGGTCTCAACAAGAACCTTACTTCAAATTACATATATGACTTTTATAACCAAGACCAAAGGACCTCAATAGAGAGAGATCATCGAAAATAATTCAACAACCATCATAAACATAATGCCAACAATGCATTATACTCAACAAGGCTAATGCTCCCCTTGAACCTGTGCTACCTATTCATTGTCAAGTCCAACCACAACAACTCATTCATTAAAACATCTTCATAGATCATATAATCATAACTTAATACCATATCAACAGACTGTAACCATCAACATCAGACCAAGAAAATTAAATCATAATTGTCGGTAGCATGTCAGAATCTATTCTTGAGTCCGTCTCACTATTTTTCTATCAGATAAAAACATATGTGTCTGTCCTCAAAGGAACTCAGGTGTATACGCGGCTTTAGTTCATGCAACCCGTGTACAGAAGTGAAATACTGAAAATTTCACAGCTTCATCTCCCCTTGACCTTGTACAATTTTTACATGTCTTATGTTGTCACATCACATGCACTTTCAGAAATATAAACAACCATAATTACCAAACCAACCATGGGAGTCACCATATATTTCTCCCCCTGTGATGATACATTATTGATTCTGATAATTTATCTCACATCGCTCTTGCAATCATTATGAGAAGTAAACTTTAAAAACAAATGACTGTAGTAGGGTCAAAATTCTCTATGTTTTTTTATCGAAATTTCTTGTTTTTCCAGAATTTCTTGAAATTTATTATTGTGTGTTGGAACTTATTCAAACTCCTGGTTCTGTTTGTTAGCCACCAATAAAAATTTTCATATCAAATGGTGGCTAAAACATTTTTGGAGCCTTCAAGAAACAAATTTTACTGATAAAAAGTGTTATCTCTTGAAGACTCATGAAGGCATCTGGCCCTTTGTCTAAAATCTTCACTGTTGTTTCCATTTCAAACTCAGAAATTCTACTAATTCCAAGAGAAATACTGCTGCAAATACCATTTTTCCCTCCCATTCCCCTCAAAACTAACCTTCATTTTACCCCTTTGTTTCCCATGAAATTTCTCTATTTTCTCCCTTTTTCCATTTCCTCCATAAAATCCCCTTTACAGAGTTTAAAACTCCTTGTTAAGCTCCGTCGAAACCCCCAAATCCATTGAAAACTTGGAAAAAAATCATAAAAAATACGTTTTTGTATTACAGACTTAAGCCCCTTTGGGCTAAGTCTTAAACCACTCCCCCACATGTGCCCGTGCACTAGAACCAAGCGCTGAACCATTTAAGCACTTATCGCATCGGAAAAAATAGAGCGCGCAAGTCTGTTTTACCATGTTAAAAGTTTCGATGCGATTAGCCCATTGTTTTATAACCCTCGATCGTATTATCGCTCCATATAACCCGAGTGCCCGCAGTCGGGCACTAAAAACATTGTATAATTCATCTCTGATCCATTATTTCCCTTTGTAAATCAAAAAGCCCCTTTTTCCTAAAGTTTGGTCTGAACGCGCCCATGCCATGTTTTTTTTTTAATTTAAATGGGTAGATTGAAGAGCATGCATCAAAAGTTCTGATGCGATTGAAGCCCCATTGTATTAAACTCTGCCCCCCTACTTTACTCCATATAGCTTCGCTCGAGACCAAGAGTTAAAGTCCCAAGCGCCAATCACATCGCAAAATCCAAAATGGTCAGATTGAAAGACTGTGCCAAAAGTTCCGATGCGATTGGCCCTTATACATAAAGCCCCGGGCCTTCGCATTCCATATAATCAAAGGCCCCGCAGATGGGCGCCTATTCACTTCTTATATATAAATCCGCCCCCAAAGCCAAACCTTTGTGTTTTATTAAATTTTTGGTTTTTGTATGTTATAAAGGGTTTTTCCACTGGTTCATTATTTGGGATAACCTCTGCTATTGATCTTGAGCCGATCAAATGGCCCGCGCTACATCGCGTCGTAAATTTTTCATCGGGTGCATTTTATTTCTCTCCCCGATTGGTCATCCCCTAATCAATCGAGAGCCATTGATCTCCTCCTCGCCTTCCCAGATCTAACGGTCCATATTCAACCCAATCATTATCCTTTCCTCCGCCTTTGAACTCCTCTGATTCACTCCACATTGTTGATCTGATCCTCAGATCAACGGCCAGCGCTCAATTGCTCCGTCGCACTCCAAGTTCTTTGCCCCACCGATTACCGAGCCCTGATTGCATCTGGGCCGTCCACGTGTCCAGATCGGATGGTCCAAATCGATCCTCCGACTTTGGTTATATTTTATACACCCTGCTTCATAATGTTTTTTCGGCATCAACCCTTCTTCCTTCCTTGTATTATTTCATTCGATCCTCAAATACAATCTCCGCCGTTGATCTTCTCTATCCAACGACTCATATTAACCATGCCAAGCCCGACCCCTGTGGGTCCTGCCTTCCTCCAGAATTAATCTCCGCCGTTCAAATCTCAGATCCGACGGCCCATAATAAAACTGCTCCCCTTGCTTTCGCCCGTGCATCTATCCGTTATCACACTCGTTCTCTACCGTCATATATGAGACCCCAGATCCGACGGCGCACGCGGAGTTTCACGTAGCTTTCAGCACGGAAGTTAATTTCTTAAAGGGCACGCGATATAGGTGGTTTTCTGAGGCCACGTGTCGGGCGGGGACGCATATCGTGTTCCAAAAGGCAAAACTGCCTACCCACCTTTTCTCTGCGCGAAACCCATGGTTTTTGGTCCCAAAACCGCTTTCGCTTTTTCCATTTGAGTTTTGTCGCGCGCCTCCTCAGCCGTTGATCTTGTAGGGCTGATCTCATCCGACGGCTCGTATTCATCCTGAACCCCCAACTTCACTTTTAATCATTTTTTCCTCCGAACAAAGGTTTTTAACCTTATCTTTCGCATTTTCTCCATTTCTTTATTAAGCGACCTTTCCTCCATTATACTTCCCGGGTTGCTCCCGACCGTTGATATCTGTACGATCTATGGTCCTAACTTAATCCTCTACCCCATTTCATCCACAGCTCCCCTTTGGGTTTATACGCAGATCTCTACCGTTGGATGTCAACATCCAACGACCACGCTCCTCCCCACGACCCTCTGAAGTAGTTTTCCCAAAAAACGTAGGATTTCTTAATTAGTTTTGGATTTTGTAGGTGTTTAATGGTTCTTCCAATATATTGAAGGAAAAATGAAGGCCGGGGATGACGATTCCCGTGCCTTTGATTCATAAAATAAAGCCATTCTTAGGGTTCAAACTCCACGTCTCGTCAATGCTTCATGGGCATTGATGCCCTATGAGCCCTGTGCGGCACTGCACATCAACAAGACACAGAGAATTGAATAAAGCAAAAGAGTATCAGTGTTAAAGAACAAAACACAATAGAACAAAGGATTGAAGACAGTTTGGGGATTACGGCTAAGATTGATTATCAAAAGCCTAATCATCCAAATCAAAACATGATTAAAGAAAAATCAAAAGATCTATCAGACAGAAAGGCCTCCACCACCACAACAGAGGAAAATTGATTCCTCTCAGCTACCACATTGCCATCTGTAGCTTCAAAGCACTCAAACAGAGGCTGAGTAATGACCAACAGAGAATATTTGCCTCAGCGTAGCCAAATAGTTAATTCTGTCAAAGAACTTAATGCAAAAATATCAGCAGAGTTACTACAACATGACACATAGCCTTAAAAGTCAACAAAAGCTCCCACCGAGCTTAATATTTAAATGTAAATCAATTAATATAGACAAAACATCTGTAAACTTCTCCATCGAGCCCCTCAAAGGCCGATAATTTATTAATCTATATTAATTCACTTGGGAGATCTTTTATCCTCTCCCACCTCCTCATTCCTTCTATAAATACTGCTGTAGAAGATGAGAAAATATTGGTTGCAGAACTTTGAAATATACTTGTGCTCGAAATTTCTGATTTTAAGTAGTGTTCAAAGGCTCTTGAAGCTCTACTTGTGATAGAATAGTTAGGCTGAGAAGTGAAGATGATTGCTAACCTGAAACACTAGACTTAAAGCTGTAACTGGTTTGAAGCATCAATACAAGCTGATTTATGGGATCCTGGTCTATGTCGACGGTGATGTTTTTCTTATTGTAAATCTTTATTTTACTTATGTTTTCACTTTGTCTATTTTCTCCCATAAAGAACAGCAAGAATAGAGTTAGGATTTACTGTATATCAGTACACTTCTCTGACTGATAAGCTTTATCTGAATGTTTTCTTCCAATTTGTGTTATTTAGGAATGATTTAATTCAGTTTAAGCAGTTAGGAATGTTGGCGTTCCCTTGTCCTACTGTCTTAGCTAATTGTTATTCTTGAAATTTATTTTCATTTTATGTTAAGTAGAGATGAACTAAGGAAGATATGGTGAGCCCTAGTCGTATTTTTATCCCCAAAGACTATCTGAAAGTTTCCCTAAGAGTGTGTTGAAAGATGGCTAGTTTCAAAGTACTTACCAGATCTTAGACCATTCTTCGTTATCATTTGTGTTTCCCTTTGTGTTTTAAATGTTTTCTGTTGAGAGTGTATCAAAGGCTCGCTAATTTCGAAGTACTTACCAGATCCTAGGTTACTTTTGTGTTTTTCTTAAGTGTATGTCAAAATATGGCTAGTTTCAAAGTACTTACCAGATCTTGGGCTGCTCTTTGTTCTTCATCTGTTTAATTCCCCTTCTTATTGTATCATTTCATTCCATAAATCAAATTTAAAGAGATCCTTAGACATAGATGACTTGCCCCTTAGACCACTCCTGAACCTGGTTGTTTCAATTAAAACCCTATTATGACTCCATAGCCCAATGGACTAAAACCAGCATTGCATCCATCTTTTTGGCCAAAGCTTGTTCTATTTGCTTGCAACTTCTCACCTTTGAAACTTTTTCCATTTATAACTTTCCACTCAAATAATAATCATGCTCAACCATCCAAAATAAACAAAAACCTCCAGACTTCATAACTAGCCTAATATCATTACCCAAACCTTAAAGATAAACCCATCTTTTCACTTATTGGAGAGATCCCTCTTCAGATTCAGGAGGGCTAGATCCTAGAATCCCAAAGTGGTTGAAATGATGTTTCTCCCTGCTGTCGGACTTTTCCAATCTTGCTGATTACAGGAGCTAACATTTCTGGTGACTCCACTAGGGAACGAGTCTAATTTTAATCTATCTTTCTCATAAAAACTTCATAAAACCTTGTGAGTAAAAGTAGCCCTTTTAAAGAACTACCAAACCAATGGTAATCATGCTAAAATTTGTTTGAATCAGTGACAAACTAGGCAAACCCTAGGTTTCTCATAAGAGTTTATCTAACCTTGGAATATCAGCTTGCTTAGCCATAAGAGTAGACTGTCTTTGTCTCATAATCATAGCTAAGTTTTGAAATAGATTTAGGACACTCTTAGAAACCACACAACTGAAAAATAACTCAGAAAACCCAAAAATATTTCAGATTGGAATTCAATAAACATGGTGGTGGACCATAAAACCTTTTACCTCCCAAGGAGCTAAAAACTTCTACTTGGCGACTCCACGATCCTTAACAGACCTTAAGATTCCACTGGGAAGAACCCTTATCATTGCAATACCATCCAAACTCAGTTAAAGGACTGTAGGATTAAAATTTGTGTAAAACAGATTAGTTAACCTCTCAAAGACTGTCATATCTGGTTGAAATTTTCTTGTTTAGTAGGGTCTGAAAAACAGAGCATAGTGGCTCCTAGAAAGATTCATACTAGAGCCTATCCTGACCCAGATCCACCTGAGATAGTTGATAACCCAGAAAGTATCCTTAGGAAGTAACCTAAGATAAAATTTTCAACTGTTTTCAGATCACCCTTGAGAGCTAATTCAGTTCCTAAAAATCTTGCAGCTCTACAACAATCACAAGTAGATTTAATAAATCCATTTAGAACTAGGTCTCTTGGTGATTTAGATCAGCTAGATTCTGAGTCTTCACTTTCATCTCCTAAGACAAGTGAACATCTTGGTAGCAGAGAAACAACACCACCTGATTCACATTTCCTTTCCAGTTTAGGTGTCTCTCATCCAAGGTCAGCTTAGCAATCTATTCTTGGTCCTTCCACGTCTCTTCATCCTACATCCACTGTCCAAACCACTCCACTTCAGCCCACTTTACCTTTTTTTAATCCACCTCTTGTAAATCCACCTCCACCACATATCATGGTAGCATGGTATGCTCCCTTAGTCCTTCCTGTACCATTAGTCAATCTTTCACAGGACTATCAGTCCAAAAGTCCATTATATGATGCTAGTAATGTTACAACTGCATCACAACATGTGGATAAGATGAATGACTACTTTGACAGAAATGAAATTGATGACGATTCTGTCAAGCTTAGATTATTTTCTCAGAGTATGGGGGGAGAAGTAAGAAAATGGTTTAAAGGCTTAACCCCCCATACTATCAATGATCTCCAAGCCTTCCATCAGACATTCTTAAACAAATGGGAAGTGAAAAATAATCCTCTCCAAGTCCTTTCTGATTATAAAAACCTCCATAGAAACACCGGGGAAAGTGTCCAAGCTTACTACACTAGATTTAACAGTGTATATAATGCACTTTCCCCAGATCTAAAACCTCCATAAGGCTCAGCTCTAAACAGGTTTCCTGAAGGGTTTGACTCTGAGATAGCCTATCAGCTGAGAGAGAGAGATCCTGCAACTCTTGAAGATATGCAAAAAGGAGCTCTTGAGGTGGAAGTTAACTTAATGGAGAAGAGAGCAAGAATGAAAAATGAGAAGAGAGTGTCCTTCAGAGAGGAATCTTGCCCTTCTACTTCCAGCTCAAAGATGGAAAAAATGATGGAAGAGATGATGAAAAAAATGAGCATCCTTGAGAGAGCACAAGCAAGTCAAAACCAAAATGCTCCTCAAAATAGAAACCAGAACCAGAATCTGAATTTTAGAAGGAACCAACCTCCAAACCGACCTAGGGAAGATGATCAACAGATCACTCATCCCTTTCATCAAAACTATGTGAGTGAGGTTGAGGAAACAGATGAAATAACAGAGGAAGATGATATCAACATGCTGGGAGTAGATAATGATGACTTTGAGATTCATTATGATAGAAAAAAAGGTCTTTACACACCTTATGATGAAAAAAGAGATGATGATGAAAGCTATTATCAAGACATGGAAAATGTCATCATAGAATCTCAAAGAGAATATGACCTTAGAAGTAAAACCAATCAACAAACCCCCAACTCCAAAACCTCTAACAAATCTTCACAAAACAGCTCTGTAAACAAGCCTAAAGTTGTCAAACAGAAGGACAAAACAGTAGCTGTAAATTCTGATAAAGGTAAAGAGAAAGGCACTCAAAGCAAGGAAAAACAGAGTGCAGACCTTAGTAGTACTAACACTTTAGCTAGTACTCCCGTTAAAACCATTTTTTCAAATGTAAATAGAACAAATCAGTAAGCAGATGTTGCTGATAGAATGGCAGTTAACAAGGCTGAGACAAGTTCTTCAAAGAACCAAATTCCTTTAAGCCTGGAGCAGGAAATTTCCAAAATTAAAATCTCTGTTCCCTTGACTGAGTTAGCTGCCCAAAATGTATATAGGACCCAAATTTTGAAGGCTTTAAACATTGAAGACAATAATGACACAATCAATCTTAACGATGACCAACCTGAGCTTATTTTTGGTCCAAATATTGAAGGTAAGTATCAAGAGGGACCTGTTCCTCCCTTTTATGTAAGTTTAAATGTTCATGACAAGATTTTGCACAACGCTATGCATGATTCCGAGGCTTCTCATAATTTAATGCCAAAAGCTGCAATGGAGAGCCTTGGCCTAGAAATCACCAGACCTTATAAAGACCTTTAATCCTTTGACTCAAGCAGAGTAAAATTTTTAGGATTAATCAAAGACCTCTGCGTTAACTTAGCACAGATTCCAGCCAAATGCTTAGTCATGGATATTGTTGTGGCTGATGTGCCCCCAAAGTATTGAATGCTATTATCAAGATCTTGGGGGGCTAAGTTACAAGGAACTATGCAGATGGACATGACCTATGCGACTATCCCTATTTTCAATCAGACAAGAAGACTTTACAGTTAGTCCCATATGCAATACACAGTTACAAGCCAAGACAGACCACAAAACTCCCCGTTGTATTTTGTAAATACAAGCCTCGACTCTTTTATCCTGTTTAACGATGAAAATTTCTTTGAACATGTGACTTTAACAGAATTGATGGCCGATAGAGAGGAAGAAGATCACAACACAGAAGTGTCAAAGTAGTTTTCTGAACCTTTAAACCACAACAAACAAAATACAGGTCTTGAGCTTCAACCTTGACAGTCGAGAAAGAAACCCTCAACGCAGTGAAAAACCTGAGGAGTTGAAACGAATACAACTAAGTGCTGATATTCCACAACAACCTGAAAGCACTTTAGTTGAAGAGGATAGTAACCAAGATGAAACTGAAACTAGTCCTCTGTGGAATATGAACTTCGATGGGTCATGCACTAGAACTAATGCTGGTGCAGGTGTCTGGATATGCAACAATGAGAACAATCACATAGAGAGCATTTCCTGTAGATTAAACTTCCAGTGTTTGAATAACATAGAAGAATATGAATCCCTGATTTTAGGCTTACGTTTGTTGAAAAATTTAGGAGCCAAAAGAATCAGAGCATACGGGGATTCTGAATTAATCATTAGGCAAGTCAGCGGGGAATACAACGCAAACCACCCAATACTTAGGGCCTATCGAAACGATGTCGTGGACCTTTTGAAAACTTTTTAGGAGTACTAGGTAATTTTTGTCCCAAGAAAAAGAAATATCGCAGCCCACAACTTAGCCTTTGCAGCTAGAACATGCTTAATGCCATATGAAACCAAAATAATACACAACTTAGATAAAATTCAGACCAGCCGTTCCTGATAACGAAAAATATTGGTAGGTTTTTGACGGAGAAAAACAAATAGAAGACTTCAAGAAATTCAGAAATGAATTCGAACTAAACAGTTCGGACTCAGATTATGAAATAGACTGCAGTGAAGAAAATTTCCTTGATGAAGAAAAACAGTCTCCTGAACTTGCCAATATTAATCTTTTGGCTAGAAAACTTGAAAACAAAACAGATTTGACTGCAGAGTTAGAAACAAAGGAGTTAGAAACCCTGCAATCTAAAGATCAGAGTTTGCCTAAGGGTCTGGCCCCTTTAGAAGAGTTGTTCAATTTTAACGATGCGGCCAAGAAGCCAAAACTGGAGCCTATAGAGACTGAAGTGGAAGAGTGCAATATAGGCAGTGAACTTAAACCAATGATGATTAAACTGTCTAAGACCTTACCAGCTCACATTAAACTCAAATGCATAGAGTTGTTTAAAGAATTTTCTGATGTTTTTGCATTTAGTTACGAAGATATTAAATCATGTGACACTGAAATAATACAACACAAAATCCCTCTCAAGGAAAACCAAAAACCATTCAAATAGAAGTTGTGCAGAATAAACCCTATACAGCTGCCTTTGGTTGAGAAGGAAATCAAGAAAATGAATGAAGCTGGTATTATTGTCCCTATTAGATATTCTGAATGGGTGTCTAATCTGGTGTCGGTTAGGAAGAAAATTGGAGAGATCAGGCTTTGTATAGACTTTAGAGACTTAAACAAAGCTTCATTGAAAGACAACTACCCTTTGCCTAAGATGGATCATATTTTACAAAGGGTGGTAGGGTCTAAAAGAATTTCTTTGCTGGATGGCTACTCAGGGTATAATCAGATCTTAGTCCACCCTGATGATAAATTAAAGACAACTTTTACTACACCATGGGGAACTTTAATGTATGTGAAAATGCCCTTTGGTCTAATGAATGCTGGAGCAACTTTTTAGCGAGCCATGGACATAGCATTCTATGAAGAACTGGGCTACTTCATCATTATATACCTTGATGATGTTACTATTTTTTCAAAAACAGATGAAGAGCATTTAGCACATTTAAGAACAGTCTTCGAGAGATGCAGGAAGTTTGGGATATATTTTAACCCTAAGAAAACACTTTTCGGTCTCCAAGAAGGTAAGCTCCTTGGGCACATTATTTCAGAAGAGGGTATTAAGATAGATCCAAGGAGGATTGAGGCCATATTGCAAATCTCTCATCCTCGAAACATCAAGGAGTTGCAATCTTTCATTGGAAAGATTAACTTTTTGAGAAGGTTCATCCCCAACTTGGCTGAGCTCCTTCGAAATATTACAAACATGCTGAAAAAGGAGCAAGGGGTGAAATGGACCTTGGAAGCAAAGAAGTCCTTTGAACTGGTGAAACAAGCTTTAACCAAAACCGTTTCTAATAAGTCCTGATTTTTCAAAAGATTTTTATATTTTTTCATTTGCATCAGAACATACAATAGCTGCTGTCCTTTTACAGAAAAATCCACAAGGACAAGAGCAGCCTATTGCATTCTTTAGCAAGGCATTGAGAGATGCGTCTTTGAAGTATAACATTATGGAAAAGCAAGCTTTTTCTTTGGTTAAAGCTTCAAAAGACTTCAGAGTATACATCTTGCACTCACACATCATTTCCTTTGTCCCAAATTCAGTTGTGAAAGACATTCTAACACAATACCCAGATGGTAAGAGAGCTAAGTGGATTGCTGTTATTCTTAAATATGATCTAGAAATAAAACCCACTAAACTCATCAAAGGCCAAGGTCTAGCTAGGCTGATGGCTGAATCAAATTTTGAAGTTCTTGATATTAATATGGTTAATGCTTTGGATGATCAAGAGGAAATCTCAACTCCCATTGTTGAAGACAATTTTATGAATTCCTCTTGGTATGCTGATATTCTTTATGTTTTGCTTAATTTGAATACACCTCCTGGTTTGAAAAAAACTAAGGCAAGGTTCTTAAAGTTAAAAGCTATAAACTATTGCATTATAGATAGATGTATTTATTGGAAAAATGCAAGTGGCATATTGCTTAAATGTTTGCCAGAATATGATGCAAAGAAGGTTAAGCACGAGTTCCATGAAGGAGAGTGTGGAGGCCACTTATACTGGAAGACAAAAACCAACAAAATCTTGAGGGTTGGTTACTATTGGCCTACTCTGTTTCTTGATGTACATAAGATGATAATTGCATGTCATAAGTGTCAAATTTTTGAAGGCAAAAGGAAGATGCTACCTCTACCTCTGCATCCAATCACTGTTGAAGCTCCTTTTCAACAACGGGGACTTGACTTCATAGGTGAAATCCATCCATCGTTCTCTGCCCAGCATAGATGGATTCTCACTACCACATACTACTTCACTAAATGGATAGAAGCCATCCCTTGTAGGCAAGCCAATGATTCTGTTATCATAAACTTCATGGAAAATAATATTCTCTCTAGATTTGGCTACCCTACGAAGATCATCACTGATAATGTAGCAGCATTTGGATCAAAGAAGATGGTGGAGTTCTATCACAAGTATCAGATAACATTGGGGCATTCCACGACCTATTACTCTAAAGGTAATGGACTTGCAGAATCTTCAAACAAGAGTTTAGTGAACATAATCAAGAAGTTGTTGGAGGACAACAAAAATTCTTCGCACACAAAGCTTGTGCATGCACTTTGGGCTGACATACTGACTTTGAAGAAATCTATTGGAAGGTCACCCTACCAGCTTGTGTATGGCACTGATGCAATCTTTCCTACCAGCCTTGGTGTGCCAGTTATGAATTTGATTCAAGAGGTTCAGTTTGAAGATAATGACATGATCAGAAGGATAACTCAGACTATTCATCTTCAGCAAAATAGAGATGAGGTTTATAACAAAGCATTGCAGAAGCAAGACAACGTTAAAAAGATTTTTGACAGAAGAACAAAGGCCAACAATTTCAATATTGGGGACAAAGTTTTAAAGTGGGACTCAAGGAGAGAAGACAAGGGAAAGCATGGAAAATTTGACAACTTATGGCTTGGCCCTTATCTCATTCATTCAGCTGCTAGTAATAATGCCTTTTTCTTACAAGAGTTGAATGGAGCAGATTTTTTTGGGGGTCCTGTCAATGGCAAGATGCTTAAGAATTACTTCTCTTGATCCATGTCATGTTATGAAAAGCCTTTTTATCTTTTTTCTCATTATAAATATTTCATCCACCATTGCATTCAAAGTTAGAAAAAACAAAACACAAAAACAGTGAAAGAAATAAAAAAGGGCAAATTGTAAAAACAATAAAGGTACAACCCCATACCAACAAAAAGAGAAACAAGTCTGAAAGTGGGCAAGCTTAAATGCCACTCTTGAAAAACACACTTCTAGTTAGTCAAACAACCTAATTTTGACTAATTAGTTTTAAATTTACTGCTGATAGGATAGTGAATTCGATTTTCCAAACTGTTTAATCTTGGCTTATCAGTAGGTAGATTAGGCTAGAAATAAAAGGTTCAAACATGCTCAAAATCTGAACCTATGTTTCCAAAATAGGAATGACTCAAATCTGTTTTAATTTCTGAGTCGAAATAGAGGAATAACTGGTTCTAATTAGCTCAAAATCTGAACCAGTTGATAAAGGAAAAACAACTCAATCAAGAGTTAAAACAGAGCTGTAAAAAGATGAAGGGAGTGCTTTGAATTTTCAGATCTTAAGCCTTCCATTTTGTTTTAATTTTCTGCAACATAATATCTATGTGCAGCTTGTTTTTCATGCCATAGATCAGCATCAAGTTAGACTGTTCAAACCTGAATTGTATGATTTTTAATTTCTGTTGTAGAAATTAGAGAATAAAATCTGTTAGATTGTTTAATCCTAACAGATTGGTAGATTAGTTAGAGAAGCATATGGACTCAACTGTTTAATCTGAGTTCATGGAGAAATAAGGAGTATAATTGGATTAGTTTTATGCTTTCAAAAGAATAAAATGTTGTGAAAAGAGTTTTCCAATCCAAGTGCACTCTAAAGAAGAAAAAATGTTAGATCAATATGATTGGGTAGGTAGAAAGTTTGTATTGATGAAGATCCATTGTTTTCCATGGCTGCTAATATGTTTTCAGAGAAAAAGAAGATCATTCAAGTAAATAAGGACAACCCAATTGATGAGGCACTAATCAACCTCCCAGAGAATGCAAGTCTGAAGTTCTTGATGTCTTAAAGAAGGCACCATCCTCAAGTGGAGCCACTGTTAGCCACCAATAAAATTTGTCATATCAAATGGTGGCTAAAATTTTTTTGGAGCCTTCAAGGAACAGGTTTTACTGATAAAAAGTGTTATCTCTTGAAGACTCATGAAGACATCTGGCCCTTTGTCTAAAATCTTCACTACTGTTTCCATTTTAAACTTAGAAATTCTATTGATTCCAAGAGAAAGGCTGTTGAAAAATACCATTTTCCCCTCCCATTCCCCTAAAAACTAACCTTCATTTTACCCCTTTGTTTCCCATGAAATTCTTCTATTTTCTCCCTTTTTCCATTTCCTCCTTCATAAAATCCCCTTTACAGAGTTTAAAACTCCTTTTTAAGCTCTGTCGAAACCCCCAAATCCATTGAAAACTTGGAAAAATTTCATAAAAAATGCGTTTTTGTATTACAGACTTAAGCCCCTTTAGGCTAAGTCTTAAACCACTTCCCCACATGTGCCCATGCACTAGAACCAAGCACTGAACCATTTAAGTGCTTATCACATCGGAAAAAATAGAGAGCGCAAGTCTGTTTTGCCATGTTAAAAGTTTCGATGCGATTAGCCCATTGTTTTATAACCCCCGATCGTATTATTGCTCCATATAACCCGAGTGCCCGCAATCGGGCGCTAAAAACATTGTATAATTCATCTCTGATCCATTATTTCCCTTTGTAAATCAAAAAACCCCTTTTTCCTAAAGTTTGGTCTGAACGCGCCCATGCCATGTTTTTTTTAATTTAAATGGGTAGATTGAAAAGCCCGCATCAAAAGTTCTGATGCGATTGAAGCCCCATTGTATTAAACTCCGCCCCCTGCTTTACTCCATATAACTTCACCCGGGACCAAGAGTTAAAGTCCTAAGCGCCAATCGCATCGCAAAATCCAAAATGGTTAGATTGAAAGACCGCGCCAAAAGTTTCGATGCGATTGGCCTTATACATAAAGCCCCGGGACTTGCAGTCCATATAATCAAAGGCCCCGCAGATGGGTGCCTATTCACTTCTTATATATAAACCCGCCCCCAAAGCCAAACCTTTGTGTTTTATTAAATTTTTGGTTTTTGTATGTTATAAAGGGTTTTTCCGCTGGTTCATTATTTGGGATAACCTCCGCCGTTGATCTTGAGCCGATCAAACCATTAGGGTAATTTTGAAGTCTCAAATGGGCTTCCTAAGGAAATAATGAAATAATAACTAAACCAATAAAATAATATTTATGAATTTTCAATTCACTTTTTGCACCACAATCCTTGTAACCATAGTTAAATTCAATTCAAAATTTGTACCAAAATAAAATTAATAAAAAAATTGTATTGATGTGACTATAAATAAGAATGAGTTTTTCAAGAAAAAGTCATTATCATTGAACAACTAATACATTTTTCCTTTGTACTTAAATAACTTAAAATAAAATATAAATATAAATTTATAAATTCTTAATTATAGTATATGCTATTAATTAAAATTTATATTATTTAAATTGTATAATAACATGTAATTAATATACTATATAAATATAATATAATATAATAAATGTATAGGGATATGCATTGTTTATTTCAAGAAATATGAAATAAAAATAATATATTTTTATTCAAAAAATGTGAAATGACATTTATTATGAGTACTCTACTTTGACTTTAAAAGTACCTAGAGCACTACCATGGTTAACCATGAGTTTTTATCCACCATTGAGAATATGACAAGTAAGTACCTTTAACTCAAGCAATACCACATCAACCATTAGGGATGATGTCATGCCCTAAAATGTGATTGGTTCCCATAAAGTGAATTTTGATTGTACATTTTCCTTAGGAGGCCCATTTTAGACCTCAAAATTCCCTTAATGATCGCATCTCAAAGTTTTCATTGGACACATTTTATTTCTATCCCCGATTGGTCATCCCCTGATCAATCGAGAGCCATTGATCTCCTCCCTGCCTTCCCAGATCTAATGGTCCATATTCGCCCCGATCATTATCCTTTCCTCCGCCTTTGAGCTCCTCCAATTCACTCCCCACCGTTGATCTGATCCTAACATCAACGGCCAGCGCTCAATCGCTCCGTCACACTCCAAGTTATTTGCCCTGCTGATTGCCGAGTCCCGATTGCATCTGGGCCGTCCACGTGTCTAGATCTATCCTCCGAATTTGGTTATATTTTATACACTCTGCTTCATAATGTGTTTTCGGCAAATCGCAGTTGTTGATCTCTGTAGATCAACGACCCTCATCAACCCTTCTGCCGTTGTATTATTTCATTCGATCCTAAAATAAAATCTTCGACGTTGATCTTCTCTATCAAACGGCTCATATTAACCCCGCCGAGCCCGACCCCTGTGGGTCCTGCCTCCCTCCATAATTAATCTCTGTAATTAAAATCTCAGATCCGACGGCCCATAATAAAACCGCCCCCTTGCTTCCGCCTGTGCATCTATCCGTTATCGCGCTCATTCTCTACCGTCAAATCTGAGACCCCAGATCCGACGGCGCACGCGGAGTTTCGCGTAGCTTTCAGTGCGGAAGTTAATTTCTCAAAGGGCACGCGATATAGGTGGTTTTCTGAGGCCACGTGTCGGGCGGGGATGAATATCGCGTTCCAAAAGGCAAAACTGCCTACCCGCCTTTTCTCCGCGTGAAACTCGTAGTTGTTGGTCCCGAAACCGCTTTCCCTCTTTCCATTTGAGTTTTGTCGGGCTCTTCCTCAGCTGTTGATCTTGTAGGGCTGATCTCATTTGACGGCTCGTAATCATACCGAACCCCCAACTTCAATTTTAATCATTTTTTCCTCCGAACAAAGGTTTTTAACCTTATCCTTCGCATTTTCTCCATTTCTTTGTTAAGCGGCCTTTCCTCCATTATACTTCCCGGGTCTCTCCCGACCATTGATCTCTGTACGATCTACGGTCCTAACTTAATCCTCAGCCCCATTTCATCCACAGCTCTCCTTTGGGTTTCTACGCAGATCTCCACCATTGGATGTTGCCATCCAATGGCCATGCTCCTCCCCACGGCCCTCTGAAGCAGTTTTCCCAAAAAACGCAGGATTTCTTAATTAGTTTTGGATTTTGCATGTGTTTAATGGTTCTTCCAATATATTGAAGGAAAACCAAAGGTCGGGGATGACGATTCCCGTGCCTTTGATTCATAAAAGAAAGCCATTCGCAGGGTTCAAACTCCACGTCTCGTCAATGCTTCATGGGCATTGATGCCCTATGAGCCCTGTGCGGCACTGCACATCAACAAGACATAGAGAATTGAATAAAGAAAAAGAGTATCAGTGTTAAAGAACAAAACACAGCAGAATAGAGGATTGAAGACAGTTTGGGGATTATGGCTAATATTTATTATCAAAAGCCTAATCATCCAAATTAAAACATGATTAAAGAAAAATCAAAAGATCTATTATACAGAAAGGCCTCCACCGCCACAACAGAGGCAAATTGATTCCTCTCAGCTACCACAGTGCCACCTGTAGCTTCAAAGCACTCAAATACAGGCCAAGTAATGACCAGCAGAGAATATTTTCCTCAACGTAGCCAAATAGTTAATTCTTCCAAAGAACTTAATGCAAAAATATCAGTAGAGTTACTACAACATGACACAGAGCCTTAAAAGTCAACAAAAGTTCCCACCAAGCTTAATATTTAAATGTAAAACAATTAATATAGACAAAACATCTGTAAACTTCTCCATCGAGCCCCTCAAAGGTCGAGAAGTCATTAATCTGTATTAACTCACTTGGGAGATCTTTTATCCTCTCCCACCTCCTCATTCCTTCTATAAATACTGCTGTAGAAGATGAAAAAATGTTGGTTGAAGAACTTTGAAATATACTTGTGCTCGAAATTTCAGATTGTAAATAGTGTTCAAAGGCTCTTGAAGCTCTGTTTGTGATAGAATAGTTAGGCTGAGAAGTGAAGATGATTGCTAACCTGAAACACTGGACTTAAAGCTGTAACTGGTTTGAAGTATTAATACAAGCTGATTTATGGGATCCTGGTCTATGTCAACGGTGATGTTTTTCTTATTGTAAATTGTTATTTTACTTCTGTTTTCACTTTGTCCATTTTATCTCATAAATAATAGCAAACATAGAGTTAGGATTTAATGTATATCAGTACCCTTCTCTGACTGATAAGATTTGTCTGAATGTTTTCTTCCAATTTGTGTTATTTAGGAATAATTTAATTCAGTTTAAGCAGTTAAGAATGCTGGCGTTCCCTTGTCCTACTATCTTAGCTAATTGTTATTCTTGAAAGTTATTTTCAGTTTATGTTAAGTAGAGATGAACTAAGGAGGATATGGTGAGTCCTGGTCCTAGTTTTATCCCCAAAGACTATCTAAAAGTTTCCCTAAGAGTGTGTTGAAAGCTGGCTAGTTTCGAAGTACTTACGAGATCTTAGACCATTCTTCGTTACCATTTGTGTTTCCCTTTGTGTTTTAAATGTTTTCTGTTGAGAGTGTATCAAAGGCTGGCTAGTTTCAAAGTACTTACCAGATCTTACGTTACTTTTATGTTTTTCTTAAGTGTATGTCAAAAGATGGCTAGTTTCAAAGTACTTACCAGATCTTGGGCTGCTCTTTGTTCTTCATCTGTTTAATTCCTCTTCTTGTTGTATCATTTCATTCCATAAATCAACTTTAAAGAGATCCTTAGACATAGATGACTTGCCCCATAGACCACTCTTGAACCTGGTTGTTTCAATTAAAACCCTATTATGACTCCATAGCCCAATGGACTAAAACCAACATTGCATCCATATTTTTGGCCAAATCTTGTTCTATTTGCTTGCAAATTCTCACATTTGAAACTTTTTCCATTTAGAACTTTCCACTCAAATAATAATCATGCTCAACCATCCAAAATAAAACAAAAACCTCCAGACTTCATAACTAGCCTAATATCATTACCCAAACCTGAAAGATAAACCCATCTTTGCACTTATTGGAGAGATCCCTCTCCGGATTCAAGAGGGATAGATCCTAGAATCCCAAAGTGGTTGAAATGATGTTTCTCCTTGCTGTCGGACTTTGCCAATCTTGCTGATTATAGGGAGCTTACATTGTTCAACATACTTAACCTGCAATCAGTGGCCTTATGCCCAAATGAGTTACAATAAAAACAACATTCATGAAACCATCATTTATTCCTTGATCTATGTAATTATTCAATAAAATAATTCTTCTCTTTTAGGGCATTATTATCGTTAATAGTAAATTCCATGAGTACTTGCAGATCTTGGTCAGATTCTACCTCTTCTCCATTTGAAAAACCATCACTATCTTCATTTTTATAAAATATTCTTGATTTAAAAATGGTTTGGATAACTTGTATGTATTTCAAGAACCTACCACTCAGTTTAAATTAAATGATCTAGCTTGTACTTGACAATTTTGTGGAATTATTTAGAAAGTGGTGTATGAATTTTTAATATTTATGTGTCTTAAGTTCATTTGTTCTTGCTGAAATTTAACATGTATATCAACAACATAATGCAGAAAATAAAGCATTTAAATACAACAACAAACTTAATCTAGGAGTTCACCTGAAATCTCGTGGGCTACGTGTCTTTTGAGCTTGGTCATCTTGACTCGGCTCTCTGGGATTATGGTAAGTTTTTTGACAAGTAAATACTTAACTCCAATGAATGCAACAATGATCCAAAGGACTGAAAATACCATAAATATCCCTCTAATGGCTGTCCAAATTATGCAAACAACTTTAGGCTCTTGTTGACACGATTCCTTCTGTTGGTGCACTAAGCTAATCTGAGCTTCTAAATGGCACAAAATACCTCAGAATTCCATTTCTGTCATTGAAACCACTCCCGATGTATCCAAAATTCATCATACACCAAATATCGACTGATGAATTGCTCAAATCGAGCACTGCATCCCCAAACTAGGCTATCCTCCACGGTTTGCCCAGGGCTGCCCAAAACTTCACATCAGCTTCTAGAGCTCTATAGGTTCTCAAAATGTTCTGAAACCATTTCCATTGGTTCCAAAATGTCTTAAATAGTCAATTTAGACTTTTCATTCATAAAAAATGGCCTCCGGCTGCTCTGGTTTCGCCTCAATCACCTATCGACACCCCTTGGCACTAGGGTCAATGAAAACTTATCTGCTAAGTTTTCGACCTCTAGAAGTCTTCAAAACTTGCTGAAACCTCTTTCATTTGATTTATAATTATTTTTTCAGTCAATAATGACCACTGGTTCACTGCATATGGTCTCAAGCAGCTCTGGCTAAGCCCTGCACTGCTGCTGGAAAAAGCTGGCACTAATGGCCCCTTGAACTTTACTGAAGCTTTTCAACATTCAAAAGTTCTCTACAAGCTCTGAAAACCATCTCATTAGATTCAAAAGGTATTAATTAGCCATATATGACTATTCAATTACCTAAAAAAGGTAAATAAAGCCCAATACACTACCTTCTCCATGATGGCCCTGATGGCTCCTTCATCTTCCTCGAAGAAAAAAATTCTGAAGATGACCTCTTTTTGACCTAAAATTTGTGCCAAACTGCCTAGAATGTCTAAGAGACCCAAAATTGACTAAAATTTCATCTTTTTTGGTCAAAAATTAAGAAATTTATGGCAAAAACAATTTTTTTCCCAGTGTCCCCCAAAATCCTCCTCCAAAACTGGAGGAACTCCAGTTAAAATTCCAAAAATGGTGGTCAGGCCTGCAATGGTGGACTCCAATCCAAGTTCAGTGAAACCACTGGTGTTACATTAAATGTTGGGGTGGCAGGTCACATGGATCACCACCCTAGCTGTCGGTGGAACTGCGGCTTATCTAAGCAAACCATAACATTAAATTGCATTTAAAGCTTTTGGAGTGGTCACATTAATAAATGTAACGGTTTTAACGTTAACGGTTAGACGTTGCAGTTTTCTCGCCACTTAAGCCCATGGTTCCTCACCGCAGGTCCTGTGTAGTGTGGGGGCTGGCCCCCATTTGCCACTAACCCAACTTACACCAAACTTCAAATACGTAATGTGATCCTTTGGAGTTAAGAACCAACATGCAAGTGGGACGGTCAGGCCTTTGCACTTGCAGGTGACAGGTCTCCGGTTCGAGTCCTGCTAGCTATAAAAAAAAATTTACATAGCGAAAATTCCACTGGCTTGGGGCCACGTGGCGGCCTCCGGGCTTTCCACGTGGCACCCTTTGATTGGCCACAACAAAATGAAGTCAAACTGCCATCAAATACCAAGCTGCCACTTGTCATCATTTAATTTTCCCTCCAAGGAATATTTTGGGGAATATTCTAAGGAATATTCCCAGAATATTCTTTTTTAAAATTTTCACAAATTTATAAAGTCAAACTTGGTCAACTGAATTTTGAATTTTACTAGACGATTTCAAACCTCAATAACTTTTGTATACGACCTCGGTTTTGAAAACCGTTCACGATGCCAGAATGACAACGACAAGAAATTTCTTGTAGTTCAAAATGCAACCACTTCTGAGCACTTTCATTTTTGAGAAATTTCCATAACTTGGACATGATCTCTTGATCACTTCTCTTATTTTCAAACTGTTTCCCTTTATCATGATTTTATTTATAAGGACACTTAGCAGCGTAATGACCAACTCTACCACAAGAAAAACACTTGAAGGGAATCTTACCTATGAACCTTCCAGTACCTGGTTGAAGTTTCCTCACGAAATTTTCCACATCTTCTTCTGATATATAACTTGATTCCTTGAGAATTTCCTTTTCTTTTCCTTTTGTAGAGGCCTTAAATGTGACTTCTCTGACTTGTGAGGGACCTCCTTTTCTCATTTCAAAAGCAGTCAGGATCCCGTGAAGTTGAACAACAGTGAGTTCGCAGATCCTGCTTTTCTTCAATGGCAGACACTTTTGACTCAAATTTTGGAGTTATAGATCTCAAGATTTTCTCTACTAAAGTTGATTCTTTTATATCTTCACCCATATTTCTCATAAAATTCATAATATCATATATTCTTAGTAATAAACTTACAATAATCTCATCATCATGCACTCTGCGATTTTCATATTGAGTTCTAAGGGTTTGAAGTTTGGCACTTTTTACCTTCATATCACCTTCATAGCTTTGAATGATCTTGTCCCATATTTCCTTTGTTGAATTTAGCTGCATGACTTTGAAAAATTCTAATTTTCACAAGTTTCCCAACAAGGCATTGACATATTTTGCATTGGTTTCATATCTCGTATTTTCTGTTGCATCTGTAGGAACAGATGTTGGATATTGATAACCTCCTTCAACGATTCCCCATACATCGGCTGCAAGACTTTTCAGATAAGCTCTTGTTTGTATCTTCTATAACAATAGATTACTTCCATTGAACAATGGTGGCATGATAGAAAATGCTCCTTCGTGACTTCCCATTGTGAGGGATCTCCTTCAAGCGATCAAGCTTATTTAGAAGGACCTTCTCTGATACCAATTGTTGGGAAAAATACTGAGAGCAGAGGGGGGGGGGGGGTGAATCAGTGTTTTCAACTCACACAAAATTTTATTTTTTTGACTGATTTCTATACGCGACTTTAATTAATCCAACTAGCATATGTATGCAACTTTCTTTAAGGAAACTTCGCATGCCTAACGAAATTATTATTGAGATAAATCTTTAGTAACTTTGGTTAGACCAGTGCATCATTCATTCATGAGACATTTAGTAAGCAGTAAACATGTGCAGTAAAAACACAATAAATCATCACACATAAGCAACACACATGAACACAAAAAACCATTGATGTTGTTGCCTCTGTCTTCAATATTTATTATATAGAAAATTTCTTAAAATCTTGTACTGGCATAGACTCATATCAGCACACAGGCACCCACCTGCAAAAGGCTGCAACCTTCTCTCGTTCTCTAGCTGCTACTGGAAGGGAGCTCCAACCCACTGATCTCGTTTTCCAGCCACTACTGGAAGGGAGCCTTGACCACTTGCACTCATTTACCAGCCACTACTAGAAGGGAGCTACAACCCCCTAATCTAATCATCGGTTCCTACTGGCAGGAAGCTTCGACTTCCTCACTGAAGGCTCCAACCCACAGCACCACCGTGGACCACGTTTCATAAATTTTCACACTAGATCCAAAAAATTTAATTCAACACAACTTGTAGGCCTCTTTTCATCATATTTTCAGACTAGACCCACTAAACTCATTTAAGCCCAATACCATACATAAAAATAAAAGATATAACTGTACCAAATAATTCATTGAATTATCAACCAATCATTGATCTTTAATCACAATCAACTAGCAACATAATTAATACTCAAACAACCCAGATCTATATGAAGAAATCATTGAAAAACAACAGAAACACAACAAAATTGATTAGACATTCCATTCAGCATTCTTCAGCAAACACTGGCTTGCATACACGCCTTCCATAAGACATATCCATGACTGTATGTGCTTCTTCTGAAACCAACTTGCATATAGATCTCAGTATTTTTATTGAATATATACACGCCTCTGCAGAACCGAACCTGCATGTATACACACCTTCCTTGAGTCAAACCCGCGTATAGATCTGTAAATAATTCAAGACTGCGCAACACTTCAGAACTGCAAACTTACTCAGATCACACCCTTCACTACAACAAACATGCGCCAGATCATAGATCTAAACATCTCACAAACAGATCATGAAAATACATAGTCATTTCAGGTCTAGAGATCATGATCCATCATTGTATTCATGGGTGCATCATTATTTTAGATCTATCAATAAAATATAGCCCATTCCATGTAGATATACTTCAAATTGAAGTATTCATTCAATTCCCATCCTCATGCACACTTAGCACTATGATCTTCACCTCCTTATATAGTTTGAGCCTTCGCCAATACCATGAGCCAAAACAACACAAGACTTAATGGTATTCTTGGACGGGATCAAATAACCATTACTGCGCTCAATATTGTGGGCTAATAACATGGTAAAGACCCTTGATATTATAAAATGAGTGCGCTAGCACATATGTGACTTGCTTATTTGTACCCGTGTGTATACACAAATTTTCCTTTATTAACTCGCATATAGTTCTTCAATTATATACCTTTATCCATCTTCTGATTCTGATCTGCAAAACCTCTGTCCCAACATTCTGCCATTTTGTTCGATCACTTTGTCACCTCTAAGCTTAACCATATACTTGGTATTTTACAAGTGGGTTTCCATCAAGGACAACATATGCATCATAATTTCAACACTGGCCAGTGGTTCAGAGGCTAGCTTTGAAAGGTGGCCAATATCTTGGGACAGGCACAACAATGAGGATTCGAGGTCATAATCATATGGAGCAAGGCTTGTGAGTGCATTTGGAGGCTCACAACCACATGCAGGCAGTTTCAAGGGTGCGGTTATAGGTCTAGGTCAGAGAAAATGGGTTACAACTCAAGGATTGGTAACCCGGGGTGGTTGTTCAGCCTCTGAGTGATCTATGGTTCCTAAGGAAGGTCAGTAAGTCTCAGTTGTAGGCCCAAATTCCTTAACTCTAACTAGGAGGTCAGGTCATGTCATAGTGGCAAGACAGTTCACATTTACCCAAGAGGGCTTATAAAAACATGTAAATGTGGGGTGGCGTGTTACACGTTTCTCCCTTATTGACCAGGGTGCACAAAACCTATGTCAACATGATGCTACCTTAATGTACTATCACTCTTTATTTATATTATTGTACCAACTATATCATGTCTTTCACCTTGACAAAATTGGTCTTCATGGTCATGGACTTTTCTTCTCTACCATTCAAACCTAGGTCTTCATGCTTAACATTCAATATAGGTATAATGGAGATTAGGATTCCTTATTTTCTCTTGCCTATCCCCTATATATCATTAACTACATTCCTTAAAAATTTGGAACTGATGCCTCTAGTTGATCTGAATCTGAATGTTAGTTTTGATGTGCTAATTTCATCTTCAGAATTATATATAAATTGTTGATCATTTGCTTCATGTGCATAGGTTTCTTGAGGTGTTTGAGAGTGTTAAACAAGTAAATGTATTGATTTTTATGTTAAATTCATGAGAATAATAAAAATAAAACATAATGTTGAACAACAGGAATAAAATGTACAGAAAACCATCAAATGATCCATTAACATAGTTCTTTGATGAAGGAGTTCACCCCTCCTGGGCTACATCTCCTTGGTCCAACTTCCATGGCTTGGGCCTCTGTATTTGCTCAAAATGGAGAAAAATGTTGTTTATAATCCTCTACTACTCCTGAAACTTGATCTAACATGCTCAGAATGTCCAAATCATCTAGGATAGACTCTTCTTGAGCCCAATTTAATCAAATTTTGCAAAATCTATGGTACAATCAATTTAGCCGAGGAAATCTCCTCCAACTCTAGAGAGAACTCCAGTTAGTGCCGACAATTTTGGAGTTAACGCTGAATTCGGCAGACTCCGCCAACTCTACCATCAAATTGAACCGGGATTAATTAAACTTTAAGTGCGGTTTAAATATGGGATAAGCATGGTTTAACACCAAACACACTCTTAACCAAATCCACTTTAAACAAAAAGGATTAGCGCAAATAAACAATGATTAGGGTTAATTAAAACTTGTTTTAAAACATAACTCCATTGATTTAACTATAGCCCTCTTGATCAGAGGCTTAGTGTTAAGCTCAAAAATGAAAGTGCTAAAAAAATATCCTAACCAGAACGACAACGAAGAGCTTGTTGCCAGGAATCCGATGCAATTAATTTCATAAAAAATCGACTCCGTATGAGGAAGTTATAACATGTTGTTCGTTTTCCTAAACAACTAAAAAATTTGGAGAATAGGACAAAAGGATGACATGGTAGCCAAGTCAGCATCCAAGGTATATTATGGGAATATTCTTCACTTTTTTCCCAATGACACTGTGACAAGTGTCACTATAGGATTTTCCAGTGAGCTTTGAAGGTGATTTTTTTTATTTATATTTTTCTCCTAAGGTTGAATGAGAATTTTTTTTAATGGGTGGAATAGTTCAACTAGAGGTGGACATGTGGTGCAGCCATGGGGCGTCACATGCCCCCTTTGGTGGACCCTGTCCCAAGTCCGAATTGAAATTATATGAAATTCCGCAGGTTGAAAATTATAAAAGGTCCGTGGCATATATCATATCATATGGAAAGGGCGCATATTATTCGGGAGTCCGAATTATTTATATAAACCAAAGTTTTAAACTATGGCAAGTTGGTGAATTATTCATGTATCAAAATTTTAAACTATGACAAATTGGCATATAAATCGTGGAGAAAAACTATTCAATGGAGGGCCGAAGGTCGAGGTTGAACCCACAACCTCCCCTGCGCCAACCATATGTATTACCACCGAGCCACTACAAAAGTCCTTACACTGTATCGGGTTTAGCATATATTTCAATTCTTTCAGTTACACAGGCAGGGGTTTGGAGGGGGCCAACCCCCTCCCCACATGACCATTTTACCAAAACCACAGGCGGAGAATAAGACTATTTAGAGGAGTTTAACGTGATAATTGCAGGATTAATTATCATAATCTCGGGCTTAAGGTTTTAAACCTTGCTTTATTTTACACTGTGCTTATGCACAATTAATACAAGATGATCCGCCCTTAACTATACTTAAAAATTAATTAATTCAGAGTATAAATGGTGATGGGTTTGGCAGACTCCACCAGTTTTGGCGAAATCCCAATTTAACTGTGTTAACTGGAGCTCTCTCCAGTTTTGGAGGAGAATTCTAGGGAAAAATTAAATGAAGCATATCTGGAGAAATTTTCAACCAATTTTGGCTCAGGAAGAGTCATTCATGGCAGATTTGTATCTTCTGAACACATTGGAGCAGGTTGTAGGAGCAATAGGTGAACGTAAACAACAATTTTTTCACATTTGAGCTAATACGGAGGCCCAAGCCATGGAAGCTAGACCAAGGAAATGTAGCCCAGGAGGGGTAAACTCCTTCATCAAAAGACTGTGTTAATGGATCAATTGTGATGGCTTTTTGTATAATTTTTTTCCGCTGTTCAACATTATGTTTTAATGTTATTATGTTCAAGAATTCAACATAATATCCATACATTTACTTGTTAAAAAATCATAAACACTTCAATAAGCCCATGCACATGAAGCAAAGATCATCATTTTTAATACAAATATGAAGATGAAATTAGCATAGAAAAACTAACATTCAAATTTAGATCAAGATGGTATTAGAGAAAATGTTATTTCCTCAATTTTCTTTAGTTTTGTGCAAGTATGGTTTTAATGGTTGCAAATTTGTGATGCTTACACGGTTGAAGTTGCATAGAGGAGAAGGGAAACTATTGGTTCCTAGTCCAGAGGTTAGGACTAGAAGAAGGAGAGCCAAAAGAGCACCATATCCACCCAAAGTTTCACTCGCAACTACACTTGACGCACCTCAAGTTTGATCTCTAGCTGATATTGAAGAGGTACAAGTTGCACCAGAAGCTGAGTTAATTGAAGAAGAAAAAGTTGCACCAAAAGCTGAGCTTGAATCCATAGCCATCATGTCAGATGTAGGAGAGACTGAAATTCTTTCAGAAGAGGAAGCGTTCAAGAAGGCTTTCTATGACCTAACTGAGAGGGATAGGATCCTCTTTGAAAAGAGGAACACCAGGATGGTTAGAGATAATTCTAAGTCTCCACATGGAGAGGGAACTTTAGAAGGCAAGAAGGATGAAGAGATGGATTCAAATGGCAGTGGAGGAAAGCCTCCTCCATCTACACCATCCTCATCATCATCTTCATCAGCGTCATCTTCCACTTCCACCACAAAAACCACCCATACTCATTCAAAAACCCCAAAAGGAAAAACTCCCTTACTTAAATTGGACATTAAGTTTGAACATCCCATGTACAATGGTGAGGTAAATGCAGAGAAGTTGGACAATTGGATCTGTCAATTGGAGGTTTATTGTAGAATTCAGAACCTATAAGAAGATGACATAAAGATCCAATTGGCTTCATTGAGGCTAGAAGGAGCAACACTAGTCTGGTGGGAAGAAAAGGCTCAAGAGGAAATGTGAATCCATGGTAATATATCCATTTATTGGGTTGAGTTTATTTCTTCAATTAAAAGACAATTTTATCCTTTAGTGTACATGAAAAAATTCATTCTGAGTTGGCACAACTTTAGGCAACTTTAGGGTCAAAAAATTCAAGAATATACCCAGGAGTTTAGGAAAAGGGCTTTGTTGTTAGGAATAAACATGAATTCCCAAGACACTCTCTTGAAATACATTGGTAGTTTACATTCCTATTTGAGACATACTTTTCTTATTTTCAATCCAAGAAATTTAGATGAGGTTTGTGTTCAAGCCACGCATCTTGAAGCAAGGGCAAATAACATTAAGGAAGAGGGTAGTAAGAATAAGCCATTCAAGGGTAAGGGGAAAGAGAAGGGAGAAAAATGGAAGGGAAAAAAGAATGAAAGTGTTAAGAAACAAGGGGAGAAAACTACATGCAAACATTGTTCCAAAGAGGGGCATGATGAAGCCCACCATTGGAAATTACATCTCCAATTAAGGCCTAAGAAACCAAACAACAAGGGGAAACAAAAGATGGCTGCCACCACACAACATGATCTTGGATCTGATTTCGGTGATGAGACCAAGATTATAGCCATGGTCACTGTGTTAGTGTGTTTGGCGCACGAATGTACCAAAATCACACTTGCTTAAGAGGGGTGGTTTTCCCCTCTTAAGTTCTTGGTGACAGACAACAAATAGATGGAGTCAAGCAAGTTAGTGGAACATGCTCAAACATAAACATACTAGATAGAGAAATAACATGCATATTCCAACATACAAAATAAACTAAAACAAATAAAACAAAAGCTTTGAATAGAGTCAAATAACTTCAATAATCCAAACTACGGTGATTACATCCCCTCTTATTGAGTGCTTGTAGGAATGAAAGATGAAACTTTTACCCACTTGCCAAGGGGAATTTAGAACTAGGGGTTCTAAGTCCCGACGCAAGGATGTCTTTAATTCTGAGCTACCTTGGCGCAAAGTCTCCCTCTCTCTACTATGGTGGACTGGAGTTGTTGGATGGCCAACAAATAAGTCCCCTCTATCTTTGCTCCTGATCACACACTCCTGGTATTTATTGGGGCAATTTTGGCCAACATAACAATGTTTTCTCAAAATTTTCATCTCTTGGTGGCCTTTTATAGGATAATTCAAATCCTCCTTCCCTTTATTGTTACATTGTGGATGGTGACCCAAGAGAGGAGGGTGATTCCATTGTGTGCCACATTTATTCCATTGTGTGCTCCCTTGAGGTCCTAAGGAGGCTTGGGTAGCTGTCCTTAGGCGGCCTCAAGTGTGGGATCAATGTCCTGGAGGGTTCCTTCTGGTCTCAGAAATCAAAGGTGCGCTTATCGAAGAATTAGGCGCGCTAAGGCGCATTTAACTGGTTCCTTCTATGCGCAAGTTTATTTTTCCTCTTAGACCCTAGAGATTTTTAAATACTTCATATTCTCTAATTTCTTCTAGCCCTTTTAATCCTTCTACCTGACATTAAATAATGTTATCTTTGCTTGTCCAATTTTCCAGTGATAACAGTTTCCCCCTAATGTGTGAGGTCTAGGAAGAATTGTATAGCTGAAATACATTATAGTTTCTTTTCTGTGTACTGTGTGGAGAGAGAGAGAGAGAGAGAGAGAGAGAGAGAGAGAGAGACCTGTGTGTAGCTCGGAGTTGGAGACACCCTGCACCGGGTCGAAGAGTGACCATGTCCTATGGGATCCTTGGAAGTAATGGTACAATGCAATATATACACATTTTCTATGAGGCGGGCATGTCCCATGCTCGTGATGCTTTGGCAAGTTAAAAAAATCTACTTGACAGATATCGATTTTGTTTGTGTCACTAGTATGGTAGTGACCTGTTGGTTGATGACGACGACTGTTGATGCCCTCAGGGGCGTTTTTTCTTTAATAAGAGGTGGAATGTGGTACCCATATGCGTAAACTTTGTATGTCATATAAATGCGCATTTTACGCATAGGTGCATGGCCGGGACCTTCCCATGTAAGCATTGCTGAAAGAGACGCTTATAAAGGCATGGGTCTTCGACAAATTTGATTAAAGTGCAATGGTTGTAAGGTACGATACCATCTTGACATGGAAGCTTATGTTGTAGTCAAATTTCAGGAGGATCGATGACATACGTGGGCAATAATGTCTCCCATGGTGCCATCTGAGGATGTCCCTTTTGTGGAGAGGGGTGATCCAAGGTACCACTTCCTTTTTGGAAAAGAGGTGTTGATGTTGAAAAAAAGGAAGCCTCAACCGAATGTGAGAGTCACTGATGCAGGGGATCAGGATCCTATATGTGATGGTTTTAACATAGGCATGATGGCGAGGGGTGGCTGAAAAATGATGATGGGGATTCAGTGGCCCAAGTTCGGAGTATAAAAATCAGCTTGGCAGTAGTCATAACTATTTTTGATGGGGAAATCCCTAGAGTCGGTAGGACTTCTAGGGTGGGTATAAACTGGTTATGAATGTCATGGTGGCTTTTGTGTGGGGGTGTGATACTCCGACCAAGGGTAATGAGGGACTATTTCCATGGGAGAAAAAATGGATGGGTGGGTGGGGGATGTAGTGTGCCATTTGTGGTCTTTGTACACTTACTGTTTCGGGGAATTACCACCCTAGAGGTTCGTTGGGTTACAACCTCCACAGAGCAGGGGCATGCTACTTAACAGAGACTCACACAACCATGTACGTTCAGAAAAACTAAATAGAGTAGAATGAGAAAGTTACCCGTAGGTCCTACGGTTGAAGAAGATCCCGCAGGGTTCAAACCCCCAGCAACCGTCCTTCCTTCTTAACCTGAAAGACAAGAAGAAACAAGCACAAAGGACTGGTTGTACAGCATATATCTACTCTAAATGTTAGTGAGATTCATATAAAACATTAAATAAGTCATAATGAATGCTTGTATAACAAATATTCTCATACATATAAGCATACACTAATACGTTTATTTTGGGAACAGCATGATACTTCTGTATTATAAATAGCATGTACAAAAGTAATGAGTGGAGAGATCACCTGATCCTTCCACGGCCTTCGCAGACCGTCGTCCGGATCCGTCCAGCCCTTGCCTCGCTAAGACTCCTTCCAAACTGGTGCATACGAGATGTCATATAAGGGGATGAGCATCTCAAGGAAACAAGGGTTTCCTATAATGAACTGGGAAAGTGCAGGAGGCACGGGGAATCAGACTTGGATAGGGAATACCAACAGAGTATAATATCAATAATTCTCTCTCTCCCTTAGGCCATACACATGAGGGGTTTTTATACTCCCTCCAAGTGGTTTCAACAGTTGAAAACAGTTGGCCACGTGCTGGGGTGGTTGAACTACCTGAGTAACCATCAACCCAGCCCGAAAATAGGGAATAATTATATATTTTTTAATTATTTTAATGGCATACGCAGAAAAGTCTAGCTGGACTCGCGTATACACGCGGAAAAGTACGGGCATAGTCGCGTATGGGGATTTTTACACTGTTTTTTAGTGAATTTGTCCAAGTCTGTAGGAATGGGTGCCCAAAACCATCAAAGTAATCATGAATCATGTGAAGGTGAGAAATGATGCTATAACAGATGCCCCCTAATATATGAGGTCAGAAGGGGTACATGATGGCCGAAATGTATTATGCACATAGAAAGAACTTTGCAAGGACAAGAGAGGACTTCACTAGATTTCAGCCTGCCAAAAACCAATGAAAGAAAATAGAGAGTCAACTCATGCTGAGGCGGGCATACCCATGCTCAGTCAAAAATACATCATATGGAAAGTACTGAATAGATCCAACATGTATACAAGTATAGCTGAACTGAAAGTACATAATGAATCATCCGAGCATGGCCCGAAAATACAAGTCTGAATCAATGTCCAAGTATCACATATAGAAAGCTGATCAAAGATGGTGTAATTAGATGTCTGATCAAATAAGTAACTGAATCTCCAAGTACCGGATCATAAGAGGTGGATCAAACGGTACAATCACACAACTCGGGAGCCAACATATAAGATGCTGCTGTGTTGAACTGCAACATATAAGGGTGGACGACATCACTGGCAGATACTGAAAGGACTGTCAAAAGTGAACCGAAACATGCTGATGCAACCCGAGGTCTTCACCGATCACTATGGCACAATTCTACACAATGGGAATAAATGAGCTGAAGTCGACCATGTGAGAAATCGTTGGATTATTGGGCAATGATGTATCCCGTTAACCAACGCGAGACAACCCACCGATAATGATAATGAGTGTCAAGGTGCCCCAGTACAATCTAACAAGTGCGAATGAATGAGTTGAAGTCGAACACTTGAAAGAATCTACCAATCAGGAGGCAATGATGAATCCCCAGTAGAGTCGCCAGTTCTGTTTCAGGGAATTACCACCCTAGAGGTTCGTTGGGTTACAACCTCCACAGAGCATGGGCATGCTACTTAACAGAGACTCACACAACCATGCACGTTCAGAAAAACTAAATAGAGTAGAATGAGAAAGTTACCCGTAGGTCCTACGGTTGAAGAAGACCCCGCAGGGTTCAAACCCCCAGCAACCGTCCTTCCTTCTTAACCTGAAAGACAAGAAGAAACAAGCACAAAGGACTGGTTGTACAGCATATATCTACTCTAAATGTTAGTGAGATTCATATAAAACATTAAATAAATAATAATGAATGCTTGTATAACAAATATTCTCATACATATAAGCATACACTAACACGTTTATTTCGGGAACAGCATGATACTTCTGTATTATAAATAGCATGTACAAAAGTAACGAGTGGAGAGATCACCTGATCCTTCCACGGCCTTCGCAGACTGTCGTCCGGATCCGTCCAGCCCTTGCCTCGCTAAGACTCCTTCCAAACTGGTGCATACGAGATGTCATATAAGGGGATGAGCATCTCAAGGAAACAAGGGTTTCCTATAATGAACTGGGAAAGTGCAGGAGGCATGGGTAATCAGACTTGGATAGGGAATACCAACAGAGTATAATATCAATAATTCTCTCTCTCCCTTAGGCCATACACACGAGGGGTTTTTATACTCCCTCCAAGTAGTTTCAACAGTTGTAAATAGTTGGCCACGTGCTGGGGTGGTTGAACTACCTGAGTAACCATCAACCCAGCTCGAAAATAGCGAATAATTATATATATTTTAATTATTTTAATGGCATACGCGGAAAAGTCTAGATGGACTCGCGTATACACGCGGAAAATCACGGGCATAGTCGCGTATGGGGATTTTTACACTGTTTTTAAGTGAATTTGTCCAAGTCTGTAGGAATGGGTGCCCAAAACCATCAAAGAAATCATGAATCATGTCAAGGTGAGAAATGATGCTATAACACTTACCAAAAGAATTAAAATAATGGGGTTTTGTTTGTACGCCATGAAAGTGTTTGCTCACAGAGATGGGTGCCCCAAAACATGAAAGTGTTTGCTCACTGATGATGTGAGGGAGGTTTTTTTGCTGAGGGTGGGGGCCCCATTGGTTGGTCTCATGTGTGAGGTTAATCTAACAGATGGAAAATGTGGTAGATGGGATATGCTAATGGAGGTATGGTACGCCAAATATGAGGCGCAGTAGTGTGCTTTCAATATACTTATAGAACCTGGTCGTCCGGGAAAGGGGTTTTATTTCAATATGGTAAAACTTGACTTGATGCATGGAGGAGGGGATGGGCATGAGGTGCTTCCCGGACTGAAGTGGTATGGCCATGGCGTCACTATTTTTGTGACATATGGTCTAATTTTGGTGATGTGCGCCATGGAGGGGAGGCTCTATCGACCAACGAGGATGATTATCGTGTGCAAGGTGAGGTGATGATAAACATGGTCGGGCGTTCAGAATGTATGGTTAATTTTTGATGGAGAAATGATGTCAGGATATGCAGATTTTTGCTGGGACTCTATCATGATGGGGGTAGAATGATACCTGCTCTTGGAACTTTCAGTGGATGGAGCTATGGATGTTTTGCACACTACCTACAAAGACAAATACCCCAAGTGAAAGCATCTCCTTTATTCAAATATTATTTGAAAGACATGTGCTTTAAAAAAGAGGATGAGAGAGGGCATACCTGCTGGCATTGAAAAATTATTTTTTCGGGGGTGCGAATGTGTGGCACTGCCCTTCGGTGTTATAGAGTGTTGATCACAGTGTTGCTTTCAGTTTGGTGATTGGGCCTTTTGAGCTCTCATTATGGGGTTCCCATCTGGTTCGCTAGATGATGTGACTTGGTACCAACGACATAGCACTTCTAAGTTAGGGCAAGTGGCGACCACATGATTGGGCATTTTACACAACATGCATGTTGGTATTCTCTGCAGAAGGCAGTTGGGGGTAACTGAGGGTTCCCTGATGGGTCACTTTTCAGCTAATAAAAAGAGAATGGATCTACTCGTTACATCTTGTTGGGTTGTCGAGCTATTCATAGATTCTGAGTCAGAGCCATCTTCTTGGTAGAGGCGGACTATAGTTGATCGCATACAAGTTAGTGGTGCATGAAATATAGGGATGTAGTGACAATGGCGCACTGGATGATTTCCATCGCATATTTGACATGAATACTAGGTATCAGGGTCAGTGCGATATACTACCTGGACTGGATACCATCGCTGGAAAATTTCCAGAGCTGGGCAATCAATGATGAAATGATCGTGCTCATCACAGAGTACACAACGTTCGATGAGAGGAGGGGGAATGGTTGGGAGTCTTTTGGTCAACTGTTGCTCCTCTTACAGGTAAAGGAAGGTGTGAGGTTCATCTCCAGACGACTGGGTGGAGGGATCCTCTTGATAGGATTGCTTGATGGCATGTAAGGTGTCCCTATATTGCGAGATATCTGGGAAATAATGGGTATAGTGTCTATAATTTCCGTAGATAGCACATGCGTGATTAGTGCGCAATGATCTGCCTTGAATTTTGGTGGTAGGTTCCTTCTTACGAGAAATTGGTGTCGCGATGTCTACCGCAAAGCTAAGGAGCAGATTTAATTCATCTAGCTCTGGGCAGATGTGGGCAGAGTGCCCTACTACATCACATATGGCGCAATGTGGTGATTCCCGTTGCATGGTGGGAGTCTCCGCCTTATTTCCTTTTCTCTCAGGTTTCTTAGTCATAACCATTGGCTTTGCGATGGGAATTTACTTTGTAGGGATGTTTGCGACAGTTTCCTAAATGGCTGGGGCCTGCTCAGGGTTGAGATGGATTAACCCTATAGAGGTGATGTACATGACTCCCATTGGAGTAGGTGGGACGAGGTACCAAACTAGTATTGAAAATGATAAGTTTTGCAGGACCACCGTGGCCATGACCTTCTGCAACATGAAACCAGTTGGGGGGAAGAGGAAAGGAGTTTGGGAGGTGGCGTAGGCTATAGAGGCTGGCGTGGCGGAGGACCCGGTGTCATTACTGCTCGTCTCCGTGTCTTGACAAGCTTCAGTGCTAGATGTGGAAATAATGCACACCGGAGCCCCTATGACATCAAGTGATGACTTAGGTATAACAGGGGGATCTCCTAGGAATGACCCTAGTATGGACAACGGTTTGAACTGGTCGGGGCCATATTCTTGGTACCGTGTAAGGGCAACAGTAGATGTGTCTACATAGGGTAGAATGACATCGATATTTGTTAAGGGTCGCTTTTCGTTGTGTGTTAACTAGTCAATAGTAACGATGCAGTCCTCATGGGGAACATCATAGTTCAGAAGACGGACGAGGCTATGGTTGACATGGCGTACATATAACTTCGGCCAAAGAATATTGTAGTCCAATTTGGCATCCAAGACTTCAATTTCTATAAGGACTGTCTTTCTGGCTAAGCAAACTGGGACATTTTGGTAGAGATTGATGGGGGCTGAAGGGCGACCATCGTATGCTCTAAATGTGATGTCTGATGGCTTTATTTTGGGAGATCCTAACTTTTTCCATACGTTGTTTGACATGATGCATGTGAATACACCCTCGTCCATGATACATCAGTGAATGGTGATGTTTTGGATCGACACCGGTATCTGGAAGGCAAACATTGAAGGAAGGCTAGGGGTGGCTTTATCTAAATCAAAATCCATCAGGCGCGAATTGGCAAGGTCAATGGCGCATAATTCAGAAAGTAAGGCTTTGCGTTGATTTGGGCATGATTTTAATACCTCCAAAGCTGACATAGCGATAGGAGATTGAGCTAGATCATCCACAATGCTATAGTTATGGGCTGATTTGGAATAGTTTCCTGCCCGCCTAGTTGGTCCTTTAGCCATTTTTGGCAAAGGTTCAATAGACATTTTTTATATGGTCAAAGGTACTGTTGGTGCAATTTTACTAGCCCCTAACACATTGGTGTTTGGTGGGGTATCGTAATTCCAATTTCATGTCTGAAAAAACATTTCTTCACCAGTCATGTAGATTTCATCATTGTTTTTTCCGGAATCGTCGGGAGTTCGTTGTTGCATGCTAGTTGTGCCTTGATGGGGGAAGGGCTCCTGCATGTCTGTTGTATGCTAGGAGGATCCCCCTTGTCCATGGTTACTCTGCAGCTTCTTTAGCTCAGGGTGGTTGGGATAGTGGTGAGTGTAATGACCATATTCACTACAGATAGAACAAGAGTGGTTTGTCCGAAGAATTTCCCTCTTGTTTTATCTTTGGGGGTTGCTTGGCTCCTGGTTTTGATTTCGGTTATAGTTTCCTCCAACCTAAGATCGCGGAGGGCATTGTTGGTTGTTTCCCCCCTATCTAGGATTTCCTTTAGGCTTTTTTTTCCCTTTTTTATTAACCGCTTCAAGAGGATAATTTGGATTCTCCTGGTTATATGGTTGGCGCGGTTGGTTTTGGGAGTGTTGCACAAAGTTCACCTGTGCGTCATTTTGCATGGGTGGGTTTTGTGTTGGGCACTGGGCATATTATGGTCCTTGGTTTGTAAATGGATGTTGGGGGGGAGATCTTTTATCAGCATGTATAACTGCGTACTGGGTCCCCTGAGCCAGAGGATAGGGCCCTCCATGCTGATGGTGGTATGATGACACCCTACTGGTTAAATTTTGTAGAGGCATGGGATGGCTTTGGTAGCTGGGTTGTGGTATGTTTTGGGTAGAATCATACGCGTAACTCGGGGATTGAACGTTGATGCTCAGATGATTTTGGGTCAATGACCCAATTAAAACGTCTGTGGAGTTCGACGCACCTGGAAATTCTTTGTGAGTTTGTAGGTGTGGGGTGTTCGATAGGATATTATAAATATACCCTGACTGCGTATAGATCAGATTGAGCTGTTGGGCCTTACTGATGGCGTCCTCTTTGGATATGAGCTTTTGTTGCACCACATCTTTTGAAATCTCTACGGTGAGAGTTTTCAGGAACAACTCTAACAAGACTCGATCGTCGAGTTTGGCTTTGACGCTGTCCCCATTCGTGGAGATAGTCCAAGATATGGACGATGTGGGTTTTCCTAAAGTGGGTCAGTAATTCCATTCCAGAATCATGGTGGATGGGTGACTGAAAATAGTGTTAGCCACCTATGAATTTTTTGTCAAGCAAACAGGTGGCTAAATATTTTTCTGAGCCTTCAAGAAATACATTTCCTCTGAAAACATATCATTATTGAAGCATATGTGTGCTCTTTTCCTCAGAAAAAATCTTCACTGTCTGTGAAAAAATTATGCTCAGAAAGGCCTCCATTTGCCCCTTGTATCCCTGCAAAATTCCCCATTTTAGCCCTTTTTTCCCCTTCTCAAATTTCCCCTTTGAACCCCAAAAATCCCTTCATAAGCCTACTAAATCATCCCATCTCCCCTTTAAACCTTAAAAACACCCTTTGTTTGGCTTAAGTATCCCTTTTTCCCTCTACCGAAAACCTCTTTTAAGCCTCAAAAACCTTCTTTTTGGCTTAAAAATCATCTATTTTACATATAACAGTCTAAGCCCCTTTCGTCCAGCCCCTAACCACTTCCCCCCCATGCAACTAAGCGCTAAGGCATAAGGCGCTTATCGCATCGGAGAGTTGGAGAGGAGCGTTTTTCCTTTGTAAACAAAAAATTTCCGATGCGAGGTGTATTTGTTCTGTTGGCCTTTGGAGCATTACCAGCCGTTGATTCCGGGCATGTTTCACCGCGCCCCGCCTACTCCCTTTGTTAACTCCCGATGAAGATCTCCCCCATTGATCTTAAAGTAGTCCAACGGTCCAACGCCAATCGCTATGTCGCTAATCGGAAGTTCTTAATACACCCCCCTCTGCATTCCCCGATTGCGATCCTCCGATGCAATCCTGGCCGTTGAATCCACAAGAACCAACGGACATGATTTTCTCCCACTCCACCCCGCGCCCCCAATTGGCCAGCCTCCGATCCAATCACAACCGTTGATCTGTCGACGATCCAACGGCCCAGATGCAATCGCTTCATGAGCCCATCGGAGATTTGGCCCCTGCCTCCTCCAGTTCCGATTAGATCATAGCCATCCATCTTGTTTGATCTGACGGCTCATATTACTCCCAACCACTAACCAAATCCTCTGCCTTTATTTCTCCCTGCAGATCTCAGGCGTCCATCGCACTCATCGGACGATTCACAGTCAAACCACCTTTGATCGGCCTCCACCTTACCAATCACGCATCTCCTTGTATCATGCTCCATCTCATGCTGTCGGATCTCACAGTCCTAGATCTGATGGCCAGCATCAATATCACGCATTTTTTGTGTCCGGGATTTAATAGTCCAAATTCACGCGATATAGGCGGTTTTAAAAGGCCACGTGTCAGCCGGGGACCTATATCGCGTTCGAAAAGTGAAAACCGCCTTCCTCCCTCTCCATCGCGTGAATACAACTATTTCTTCAGCCAAAACCACTTCCCCACTTTTTTTCTCAAAAGCCCCTCTGATGATCTTGACCGTTGATCTATATAGATCAACGACCCTCAATGTGTTGGGGTTCCCATGTTTTGGCAAGGTTGGAAATACCAAAAGATGAGACAACATAAAACCGCTTTCAGACCTCAAGATCTAGCCCTCCTGGGTCCAAAGAGGGATCTCTCTATATGATCAAAGGTTTTATGTCTTTGAAGCTCGAATGTTAAGATGTTAGGCTAGTTATGGGCACAAGGTTTGTTTGTTTGATTCATTTTGATTGGTTGCTGGTTATCAGGAAGGAAGGGTTCAATGTAATACAAAGATGAGAAAATGGAAAAAGGGCAGAGGTGAAGTATTCCAGGGAGCATTCAAAACCATTGGGCAATGGAGTCAGGAAAGGATTTCCTTACTATCCAATGTGCAAGCTTTCAGTTGGGCTAGTCATCTAAAACATTGGATCTTAAAGATGATAATGTGTTATGAAAGGTAGGAGAGGAGGAGATAACACAAGTTTCAGAGCACAAAGTTAAAGACCAGCTGGTCGCACAAGGATCCTAGTGGATAGGGCTAACTCTAATCCCCAGTGTTCCTAAATCTTCCAACTGAATCCTTAATAAGAAACATCTAAGAACAGATACATTTAATTCATACATCAGAGAGAAGGCAACACCATCCACTACATTGGTTAAATTAACTGAAATCAATTCTTAGATAATACATTCAGAAGAGAAACATTAATGGCAAGGAGAGCAGAAACATAGGGTACCTAACAAGGGTAAATCCTATGCCAATATTCTGATGCAAGGCAGTAGAAATGAAATGAAATGAATTAAACATAGAGATAGGAAAACATCACCCCTGCTTCAGATCAGGATCTAAAGAAATGTGCTTATCATATTAAATAGCAATACCAGTCAAGTACAACATTGCCAATAGCTGAATACTCAGTCTGAAATCATATTCCTCAACCTATCTTACAACTTTACATAGAGACCGTGTCTCAAAAGAAACTACTTGCAATTCTGTGATAACTGATCAACAACCTTTACAATATTTTCTCATGAGTTTTATAGTAGAAAGATGCGCTGAGGAGGTAGGTGAAAACTAATTGCAGCATTAAAACTTCAGGAGAGGAAGAAAGGCCGAAGGCCACTCTGTATTAAATCTTATGCATTAATCTCTGGCATGTCTTGGACGAAAGAGTGATCTTCTTCGACTTCCATTTACTCTGGTATGGTCCTGATGTACTTGGTTGCAGAACTCTGTAGTACCTTTGGCATATAAAAAAAATTTGAATAAATAACTGAGGAGTCTGCCATACTTATGAAACAAATGCTTTGGTAGCTTCAGACTGTTGTCAGGGTGGAACTTCTTTCAGGGACACGGTGTAGAATAAAAACTGCATGGGCGCTTTGTCCTTTATGGAGGAAAAACATCCTGCTGCTGTAGAAACCATGACACACTAATTTTTCGTGCTGTACCTTCTGCGTGATGCATGGGTCTTCAATCTGGTGCCTTGCCTTCCAAATTTATGAATGTAAGGCTTACATATCTTCATTTGTGTGCCTTCAGCTCTCGGCTGCTCCATTTATATCTCTGACCGTGAAATCTGTGGATTAATGGTGCCGGGACATTTTCTTAGAGTTAAAATCTGCTCTTTTAATGTAAGTCCTGTCGTAGGACCGCCTCGACCTTTCCTTCATGATTTCTGCCTCTATGCACGGTCTTCTCCAGCATTTTCTGGTTACTGTGACAGCGTGTGCAAATCATGGCAGCTTTCACCGCCTCAAACCCTGCAATACATGAACAAGTTATGAAATCCATGACTGGGGAGGGGGTATGGATGACTGTGACCAGGGTAGTGTGGCATGGACGAAGATAACGAATGCAGAGGCTACTGTGGGGAAAACGTGGCACATCGAGAACTGCATGGAAATACGTCAGAGCAGACAATTTAACGTAGAAACAATGAAATTTGACCTTGGAATGGATATAAGTCACGGGGGCAGACGAATGTATGGAGGAGACACATGGAAGAATGACGTGGAGGACCGGGCGATGGCGGAATAGTCAACAGTGGGGGCAATTGAATGTGGACCGTCCGATCTCGGGAGGAGATCGACGGTGGAAAACTACGGAGGGCGATTGAATCTGGGCCGTCGATCTGCAGATCAGATCGTCGGTGGAGATTAATTGGATGGTGCGCCGTACCCTGAGTTATCGCGTGTGCACCAGAGTTAACTATCGTGCATCTTCGGCGAGCGATAGCCATTGGATGGCCCGCCCCAGATTGGACGGTCCACGGCAATATCGCTGGGCATCTGCATGCGAACAATAATGCGCAATGGACGACGGTTAATGCGCGAGGACTGTGGTTTTGAAAAAGGTACAGGGGACGTGTGTCATGCGATGTATGGAATCGTTGGTCGATCGGAAAATACTGCCTACCCCCGAACGACGGTGCGATGGAAACTAGATGGTTTTTGAACAGTGAAAGCGGGTGGGGACCACAGAGATGGGTGGATTTCGCACCGTCGGATCTGTACAGATCAACGGTTGAAAACGTGCCCAATATGGATGAACTGTGGACTGTTGATCTGCGGTTAAATGGACGGCGATTGCGCGGTCGAGGGTCCGGGAGATGACGACATGCGGGGGACCAAGGGGTATGGACAGGAGAACTTGGTGTGTTCCCCCACAATGAATCACAGCCACTCGTTTGAGTCTTCCCACAGCCCGAGGAGTCAATTGTGGAGGCACCAAAGGTTTGACCTATGGATAGAGAAGTGCCTCCGCAGGGGTAAGCGCCTTTCGGACCAGCGCTCGGCTTCAGCGCCTGGGTCTCGTGGAAGAAGGCTGAGGGGCTAGCGGAAAGGGGGCTTAGGCCTATTATAAGGTCGGAAAGTGGGTTTTTAACCCATTTTAATGCATTTCAAAGCCTAAGGAGGGTAACAATAGGGAGATAGAGGGGAGATTTGAGGAAACAAAGGGTAAGGGTAGGATTTCATGAGGATTTTGGGGAGATTTAGGAGTGTAAGGGGGAATTTTGACAAAAGGGAAAAATGGATAAAATGAGGCATTCTGCAGAGGTACAGGGGGCATATAATGGCCTTTTGGAGCATAATTATTCATCAGTAAGGCTCATTGATACCATAACAGCAGAAGGTAACAGTCAAAGGTAGGGAACATAAAAAGGCTTTAAGGATGATGTGTTTTCAAGGGAAATGCATTCCTTGAAGGCTCATAAAACAATCTAGCCCCTTGCTTGCTTGTCAAGGAATTTATGAGGGGCTAACACAATGCATCTCGCATTCCATTCAATTTTTTCATCGCGCTACCATGGCATTGCATTGGATCATCTCAGCCGTCGATCTCCTCCTGAGATCTGACGGTCCATATTAAATCACCCTCCGCCCATGCCTGGTCCCACATTCAAATACAAAGGACCAAACCTTATGATTTACATTGAAAATCATTTCTTCCGCCCACATTAAACTTTTAATGTTTTACATTAAAGGGTTATATTATTCCGCCCAACATCACAACTTTATGTTATAACATTAAAGTCATATTCCTCCGTCTAACCTTACAAAGTCATTCCATTAGTTAATCTCCACCATCAATCATCGCTCCCAGATCTGATCGAACGGTCCACAACCATCTCTCCACCAAACCTCCATCAAAGCAGATTTTCACCATCACACTGCATTTTTCCACTGTTTCACAACTTTTTGCAGGCGTCTTTCACTGCATCCACTGCATACACCATCACTTTTCTGCCATCCTCACAACATTCCACTACATCCATCCTCCCCCATGCATGGATTTCTTAACATTTTTGTGTGTTTTGCAGGGTTACAGGCGATGGAAACCGCCATGTCTCACAGTCACTGTCATAGTGACACTGAGCGCAGAGAAGGCCATTTTCAAAACCAGAGATTGCTGAGTGAATGTCTGGGAAGGTGTTTGAATGAAACATCCCATTGAAGAACTAGTGTTTAAACTCTGTAAAACCTCCAGCACCATTGAAGCTCCATTTTCATAGACAGAGACAATCAATGAAGCGGAAAAGAATATCAGTGAAGAATTAAGAGTTTAAAGCCTGTAATTGAATATTTTAAGCCTTAATTCAATGTTTAAAGGGAAAATGTACCATATTGAAGACCTTGTGATTAACACAGAAAGCATAATGAGGCCTAATGCACAGAAAAAAATATTATCAGTGTTTCACATTAGCAGAAGTTTCCCTCCCGAGAAATGACAAAGTACCCATACTGTTTTAATTCTACATCATGTTCCTGAGAATATTTCCACCCTGACAGAAGTCCTAATGCTACCAAAGCATTTGTTACACAGTATGGAAGACCTCAAAGTCATTTATCTGCCTTTTCTATTCACCAGAGTACTGCGGAGTACTACAGCCGAAAGTACATCAAAGAACATACTTGGAGTTAATATTAGCCTGTTGAAGACCACTCTTTCACCAAAAGAGTATTGAAGATTAATACAGGGATATTAAATCAGAATGGGCCTCGAGCCCTCTTCTTCTGCTTCTGTTTTAATGTTTCATTTAGTGTTTCATCTACCTCCTCTGCCTTTCTTTTAGATATAAAACTCATGAGAAAACGTTGTTGTTGGTTGTTGATAGAATATCTGTGAATTGTAAGTTGTTTCTCTTGAGACATAGTTCTATATGTAAAGTTTTAAGATAGGCTGAGGAAGATCATTTCAGACTGAATATCAAGCTGTTGGACAATGTTGTACATGACTGGTGTTTCTCTTTATTATGACAATCACATTTCTTTGGATCCTGATTTAAAGAAATGGTGATGTTTTCTACCTTTGTCTCTATTTCCTTTCTGTAATTCATTACACTTCATTTCTCTGGTAAGAATTAGAAATCTGGCTTAGGATATACCCTTTCATGGTACCCTAATGCTCCTGCTCTTCTTACCTTTGATGTTTTCTACTGATTGTGCTATCTGAGAACTAATTCAAGATAATTTAACCAGTGTAGTAGCTGTTATTCACTGCTAACTGATGTATGAATTTACGAATTTGTTCTTAGATGTTATTTTTTGGATTTAATCGAAAGAATTGGGATACTGGGAGTTTAGAATGCTGATTCTGTCTCACTAGGGTATTTTTCAATCAATTAAACCTTTCTAAGTTCCCTTAAGTTGGATGTTGAAGCATTGAAAGTTAAAAGCCTTTCTCTGATCTCAGGCCTTCACCTTTGTGTTTAAATCTTAAGTGTTTCTCCTTGTCTGAAGAGTTAACCTTTTAGGGGGCGGATCACAGGTGTTTAATGGCATGTCTTGTCCCTAGATCTGTTTCCTAAGTGGTCACCTTGGAGGTTTTCTTGTCATTCACCTTCTTTCATCATCATTTCATACCACACTATCATCTTTAAGATCCTATGCTTTAGATGACTAGCCCAATTGAAAGCCTTGAATAATGAATAGCAAGTAAACCCTTCCCTGACTCCATTGCCCAATGGTTTTGAGTGTTCTATGAATTATCTCTCCTTTTCCTAAAATCCTCTTTGCTCACCCTTGTCTTATATTGAACCCTTATTTCTTGTTTCCCAACAACCAAACAAACAAACAAAACAAAACAAACCTTGTGCCTTATAACTAGCCTAATACCTTCAAATCAAGCTTCAAAGATGTATACCTTTGCCTTTATAGAGAGATTCCTCTCTGGACCCAGGAGGGCTAGATCCTAAGGTCTAAAAGTGGTTTTGATGTTGTCTCATCTTTTGGTATTGCCAAACTTGCCAAAACATGGGAACTCCAACATAATGGCGACTCCACTGGGGAAAATCTGAGTGTTTAAATCTTTTATATCCTTACGACCTCAGAAAACCAAAATATCTGGTTAGATTGGCAGTTAATCACTATGGTGGACAGTATACCTTCTTGAAACATTCTAAACCTTCCACTTGGTGACTCCATAGTTCCATAATGTTTAAAGACTCCACTGGTGATTAGTAGGCCTGCTGATTATCTTGGTTTCACAAGACTCCACTGGGAGACCGACCTTCATAAAAACATCAGCCATATTAGAAGTAACAAGTAGGATTAAGCTTCTTTGTTTGAAAGACAAACATACTGGCTTCAAGAACCGTTCATACAAGAGCTTATCCAAACCCACACCCACCTGAAATAGTTGACAACCCCGAGAACATTCTTAGGAAATCTCCTACACCTAGGAAGCCAAATATTTCCAAACAAATCCATAGAGCTAAATCTGCACCAGAAAAATTTACAACTCTATCAGACACTCATTTTGACTTAGACTTACCAAGCAGTTTACCAAGAACTAGGTCATTTAGTGCTCTAGACCAGTCAGACCTTGAGCTTCCTGGTTCACCATCTCACAGTGGTCAACATATTAGGGATAGAGAGACCTCACGATCTACACCTCCAGATATTCATTTCATTCAAAACTTTGGGCTCTGCCATTCTAAATCAGCTCAACAGTGTGTTGCTGTTCCTAGTATTCCTGTCATCCACATACCTGCTGCTCAAGCCAATCCTTTACCTCCAAAAAACGCCATCATGGCAGCCTGGTATGCACCTTTGGTGTTACCACAGCCTCTAGTGCCTTTACCCAATGATTATCAGTCAAAAATCCCACATTTCACTACAAAAGAGTCTACCACAGCTCAGCACCATGTAGATAGAATGGAAGATTCCTTTGACTATATGGAGATAGATGATGAGACAGTCAAGGTGAGAATCTTTGCCCAGAGTTTAGGAAGACATGTGAATAAATGGTTTAAAGGCTTACCTCGTAATAGTATCCCTGGTCTTCCCTCTTTATATCAAACCTTCATAAACAAATGGGAAGTCAAGACCAACCCTCTCCAAATACTAGCAGAATACAAGAATCTTAAAAGAAATGTAGGAGAGAGTGTCCATGACTATTCTACAAGGTTTAACAGTGTTTACAATGCTCTTCCTCCACACATGAAACCTCCCCAAGGTATGGATTTAGTGAAATATCCTAAAGGCTTTGATGCTGACATGGTCTACCAGCTTAGGGAGAGAGATTACAACACATTGGAAGATATGCAAAAAGGAGCAGTAAGTGTAGAGGCTAACCTGATTGAAAAGAGAGCTATAATGAGGCCTGAGAAAAGGGTAACATATAAGGATGACACTGCAGCTTCCACATCTGATACCAAATATGACAGTCTAGCAAAAAACATGGAAAGGTTAGAGAAAATGATGGAGAAAATGGTTGTCACAGTTAGTAATCAAAAGAGAAACCAAAACCATAACCAGAACCAGAACTTTAGGAGAAACAACCCTCCTAACAGAAAGAGAGACTCTGATCAGCAAGTCATACCCCCATTTCAGGAGAATTTCCTTGATGAAGATGAGGGGATAATAGAAGAGTATGAGGGAACCACAATAAACATGGTGGAAATAGACAACTCAATCCAAAACTGTTCCACAGAAGACAACCAGACCTCACACTCACATTGGGATGAGGAAAGGTTAGAATCTGAGGATTATAGGCTAGGATTTGAAGATGCCATCATGCAGGTCAGAGAGCAGTATGAACTTAGAAGCAAAAAGAGCTTAGACACTTCCACACCAAAAGCTTCTGAGATTACCATTAAGAAGAGGACTAAGAAAACTCCTAAGGTAATTGCTGAAAGTAACAAATCAACAACTGAAAGTTCTGGGAAGAACAAAGAGAAGGACAACTAAAATACTGATAAACAAAGTCAACAAACTAGCAACACTAGCACTGCAGCTAATGCTCCTGATAAAACAGCTACACGCACTGTACATAGTGAGAATCAGCACATTGATTCTGCCACTAAAGTAGTGGCTAATAAAACAGAGTTGAGTCTTGTAAAGAGTCCATCTCCCTTCAATTTGGAGAGTGAGATTTCTAAAATTAAAATATCTATCCCACTCTCTAAGCTGGCCACTCAGGATGTATATAAAGGCCAAATTTTGAAAGCTTTAAATCTAGGTGAAAACAATGACACGGTCAATCTAAGTGGTGATCAACCAACCCTTCTGTTTGGTCCAAATATAGAAGGGAAGTTTCAGGAAGGGGTAGTACCTCCTTTTTATATCAGCCTCAATATCCATGACAAGATCCTTTACAACACCATGCTTGACTCTGGGGCTTCGCACAACCTAATGCCTAAGGTAGTTATGGAGAGGTTAGGCCTAGAGATAGCCCGTCCTGATAAATATTTATATTCATTTGACTCTAGCAGAGTAAAATGCCTTGGCCTAATCAAAGATCTGTGTGTGAACTTGACCCAGATTCCAGTCAAATGTATGGTTATGGACGTTGTAGTGGCAGATGTGCCACCTAAGTATGGCATGTTACTATCGAGGTCATGGGGAGCCAAGCTGCAAGGTACAATGCAGATGGATGGGTCATATGCCACAATCCCTGTCTTTAGCTAGCTTAGGAGACTGTATAGAGAGGCACAAATGAAGTTCATGGTTAGCAGCCTTGAAAAGCCTGAAAATTCACCTCTGTACTCTGTACACACAGATCTGGACTCCTTTATCCTTTGCAACGATGAATCCATAGACGAACCTGAGCCAGAAGATAGAGATGTGAACAATAGAGTAGAGCCCATAGACTTCAACATAATGGCCACTCTGGACTTAGAAGAAAACGAAGAAGAAACCTTTGGATAGTGCACTATGTTGTACCTTAAGAGACAATCCCTTAGCTGTGAGAAGGAATCAGTGCTTAAGACATTATCTGATTATGTCACAAATGAATATATATCTGTCTCTGTCTTATAAACCCTTAAACATTGATTATGTAACCCTTAAATATCAAATTCATGCATGTTCTGCAATGCTATATTCCACTTATGATGAAATGAATGAACGGAAGAAAAAGAGAAGAGGATTTTAATCTGATATGTTGTTTCAAACAGAATCTATCATTTAAAAACCCTGAATAATTAAGTAAAGATAAAGTTAAAATAGAGGAGTGCACATTAAGGTTTGTTTAACTCTTAAATACATATGTATAAAGAGACCTGCTGCTCATTACTCTATTTTATTCACAGATAAGAAAACATTGTGTAAACTGGATAACTTTTCAGCATAAACAAAATGATAGAAACTTGCATACTCATTCATTAATTTTCCATTCTTGAGTACAAAAATCTAGCTTCAAGGTTCAAAACTCGGAACCTTTTCTTTTCTTGGAATCTTCTATAAATACAAAATAAAAAAATAGTTTCCAGCGATGAAACTAATTCTAACTGCTTTAACTACTTATAGTTACGGAGGTACATGCCTCAAAAAGGTCCTATTACAATTTACATGATTTTGAGAAAATAACATAATGTGAAATTGAAAATTCCTAATCTATAAGAACAGCCGCTTCTGAAACGGTTGCTGAGTCAACAGCTAATTTTCGTTGAGATACTGGGATTCCTTTTGCTGAGTCCATTGAGAATGTTTTACACTTTTTCCATATCTCACTTTGGGTTGTTGATGAATTCTTGAAACTATGATATTCCAACCTGAATGCAACAATCTAACTGTGTGTAGGTATTTTTGTGAAGAGAGTTTTCACCATCCATAACAAATTGAAATGCCTTTGCAAGAAATTAAACATTGTTTCTCCTTTTAAAATCTGTGTCTTTTCATGCCTGTTATCCATCTTGCTTTTTGCCAGTATTAATGAATCTTCATAAAATTTCCATGACAGAATGTTTCCTTTCTCTGTCCAACATGAAGGTAAACATATTCTTGTCAATTTATCAAATGATATATCAAAATTTTTCACTGTCTCTTTGATTCCCAGTAGTCTCTTTTCTGTAACTTTACGGAGATCATTCCTAATAATGATTTGTCAACTGTAAGGTCATTATCTTTGCCCAGAATTTACTGATTAAATTCTTCTCCTGAAAGGTTTTCAAAATAACTTGCCAATGAGTCTTCTGAGAATTGAAGTGATGACTCGTCTTCGGAGAAACAAAACGCTTGGCGAATCAACTGCGTCGACACATGTAGAACATTCTCCCCCTGCGAATCCATTATAAAGCACTTACCGGGATACATTGAAGAAACCAGCCAACAGATAAATTCGGGAAAGAAATGAGCTTTTGGGATACATGCAGACAGGACACCGGATTTATTCATGGCAGAAAAAACTGGGGAATTCTCGGCATTTAGTGTTACTTGATGATAAAAGAGGGGATGATTTACGGAAGACACGGTATCTTCGATGTCTCTCTCATTGTCCATGAGGGAAATGTGGCTAGTCGAACCAGGTAGTGAAAATCGCTTGGCCATGGTTGTAAAGGCAACAGAAGCAATCCGTAAAGTAGTGGACAATGAAAAGGTGGTGATGACACGGCTCAAAGGGGAAAACAATTAAAAATGATTTGAAAATGTGATAAAGATCAATTTAAAATCCGCGCAAACCCGTAATAAATGCCTGAAATGACGTGTAAAAAGTCGTTGATAAGGTTTATCATGGATTACAACTGTCTTCCACTTTGCCTCATGATGTCATTGCGGAGGCTCCTGGAGTACGGCAGCAAACTTTGGCTAGTCCCACCGCAATGAATCTACACCGTTGATCATTGTTTACCCCACGGTCAAACAGGTCAACTGTGGGGGCACTTGATTCAATAACTCACGAGCTCTTTGTGCCTCCGCACTTTATCATTCGGTTATAATCTTCAATACTTGCTACTTCCGCTCGGAGACTTGCTCGACATTTAAACATGAAACTATAATATACATCCAAATAAAGTTTAACAATAAAATTAATTTGCATCGAGCTTTTAGAAACATTTCTTTTTTATGTTACAGTGTAAAAAACATTATAATATAGCATATACTTTTTCTGAATTTCAGATTTTTTTGCCTTTCTTTTTTTTAATTTTCAAAATAAAATAGAAAAGGATATGCAGATGATCCACAACATCTGGCTCCACCTGGGGATATTTTTTTTGCCACGAAACACTAAGAACCTGCAAATCAGTGCCTTCACTTCGGGCATGGAGTCAAAAATTGCTAAATGAAAAATGTACAATGATCAAACCGGACATATACAATGATCATCAAACAAATCTTAGTGTTGGAAATAATTTTTTAGATATTTCCCATTCACAGGCATATCTATTACTTCTCCTTCAATAATTTCAAGCATGAAGGTATTATTCATCCTGGCCTCACTAATTTTGAACGGACCGTACCACAAAGGATCAAATTTTCCATGTTTCCCTTTGTCTTCCCTCCGGGTATCCCATCTTAATACCATATCTCCATTCTAAAACATGATTTCTTTTGCTTTCCTATCAAATATTGTCTTCATTTTTTGCTGGTAAGTAAGCAAATTCTCTCGAACTTTATTTCTTCTTTCACTTAACTCCATTACATTATTCATTCTTCTAATCATGGCATTAGGTTGTTCTTGAGCATCTTGAAGGAAAGAAATCACAGGTTTCACCAACTGGGTGGGAAAAAATTCTTGAGTACCATATACTAGTTCATAAAGTGACTTACCAGTGGATCTCCTAGTGGTCATCCTTGTTGCCCATAGAGAAAAAACTAGCTTTGAATCCCAATTCTTCTGGTTTTCATTTATTGTCTTCTTCAAAATTTTTACTAATGTTTTGTTAGAAGATTCTGCCAATCCATTTCTTTGCGGATGATAAGCTGTAGAATGAGACAATATCACATTATAAGTCTGACAGAAATTAATAAACCCGATTGAGTTGAAAACTTGGGCATTATCTGTCACAATCTTTACTGGACATCCAAATCTGCTAAAGATATTTTCTTCTAAAAACTTCATAACAACCAAATCATTTTCCTTCCTGCTAGGGATTGCCTCTACCCATTTTGTAAAATAATCTGTAGCAGTAAGGATCCACTTAAATTTCCCACTAGATGGTGGATTGATTTCTCCAATGAAATCCAATCCCCATTGTCTGAAAGGTTCTTCAACAAAAACAGGGAGAAGAGGTAAAGGGGCTAACCTTTTCTTTTCTACGAACACCTGGCATTTTTGACAACTTATGACTGTTTTATATACATCAGTAAATACAGAGGGCCAATAAAAACCTGATTTGAGAAATTTATGAGCAGTTACCTTCCAACTGTAGTGACCCCCGCACAAACATTCATGATATTCTTTAATTACTTCTGAAACTTTCTCCTCTGTCAAACATAACAATAACACACCAGCGGGATCTTTCCAATATAGCTTTGCTTCAATTATGACATAAGGTTGAGCCTTGAGTTTTAAAGCTCTGTATTTAGCTCTATTTATTGAAGGAGGACAAGAAAGAAAGCATAAATAGTGAATAATATCCTTTTACCAATCTGAGCAGAGGAATTTATATTTAATTGCTGAATTTGACTGAATATTACCTGTTTCTCCATTGACTTCCTCTACAGGTGCCAATAAATTAATTCCCAGTGCTTGGAAATTTGAATCTATTAATAATTTGCCCAGTCCCAATCCTTTGATCAATTTTGTTGGTTTAACATCCAGGTCGTATTCTTGGATTTTAGCAATCAATTTGCCTCTTTTCCCGTCTACATCGCTCTGTACTAAAACATCCTTTACAACAGAATTAGGAACATATGCTACAATTTGGGAATGAAGAATATAGGTTCTGAATGCTTTCAATGCTTTCACCAGAGCATATACTTGTTTCTTCAATATATTATATTTTAATTCTGCATCTCGGAGCACCTTACTGAAATATGCTACAGGTTGTTCACACTTTTCTTCATTTCTCTGTAATAACATAGCAGCAATTGTTGAGGAAGACGCAAATGAAAAAATTTGAAATGGCTTCGAATAATCTGGACTAATTAGAACATGTGCTTCCTGTAGAGCTTCTTTAATCCGTGAAAAGATTCCCTTGCTTCTTTGTCCCACTTCACCTCAGCATCCTTTTTCAACATTTCTGTTATTTTCTTGACAATCTCTGCGTAATTAGGAACAAATATTCTTAGAAAATTAATTTTTCCAAGAAACCTCTGAATATCTTTCTTACTTCGGGGCAGTGGAATTAACTATATTGCTTCAACCCTTGCTGGATCAATCTTCACTCCTTGTTTGGAAACAATATGGCCCAACAGTTTACCCTCCTCCAGAGCAAACAAAGATTTTTTAGGATTCAGCGATAATCCATATTTCCTACACTTCAAGAAGGCTTTTTGCAAATGCTGTAGATGTTCCTCATCAGAGTTTGAAAAAATTGTGACATCATCCAGATAAATAACCACAAACTTATCTCCTACAAATGCAATATACATTGCTCTTTGGAATGTGGCCCCTGCATTCATTAGGCCAAACGACATCCTGGTATACATGAATGTTCCCCAGGGTGTAGTGAAAGCAGTTTTCTTTTGATCTTCCTTCTCCACAGCAACCTGGTTATACCCTGAAAAACCATCTACCATAGATAATAAGTAAGCTCCAGTCACTTTTTGCAAGACAAAATCCATTTTCGGCAAAGGATAATTATCTTTCAATAAAGCCCTATTCAAGTTCCTGAAATCTAAACACAGCCTTATCTCTCCATTTTTCTTTCTGACTGGTACAATATTGGAAACCCAATCTGAATATCTGAGAGGAACAATTATTTTATCCTGCAGCAATTTCTTTACCTCCTTTTCAATCGGGGCCAACAACAATGGATTGATTTGTCTGAGTTTCTGTGTATGTGGTTTGTCTCCATCTTTCAATGGGATTTTATGCTGAATAATATTCTTATCATAAGTCTTAAAATCATCATATGACCAAGCAAATACATCCTCAAATTGTTTGAACAGGTCTATGTACCTTTGTTTATAGTCTTTCGAAACACCTTTGAACAATTTGACCATTTTAGGCTCATATTGAGTTCCTAAATTACAATCTTCCACATTCTCATCTTAATGTGCTTTCTTCTTATTCACTGCCACATCATTAGCATCAAACAGTCTTTCGAGAGGTACCAAACCTCTTGGTAAAATATTGTCTTTCAACTGAATAATCTTCTGATCACCAATCTTCTTTTTCAGAATCTTAGACATATCAGCCAAGTCATTTTCATCAGTTTCCAAATCAATCTGATGATCTTCAAAATCTTCAATCCTCAACAAAAATTGCTTAATCTTTTCATCATCCTCAAAAACCTGCCAATGTTTGATATTGTCAGGGATCGAAGGTCTGTGTCTCATCTCAATTTCATATCTTAGTCTTGGATTGATCGGAGGTTTGAATGTACTGGCTGCAACTGCTAAAGAATCAGCCATTCTATTCTCTTCTCTTGAGATAAACTGTAGGTTGAAAGCTTCAAAGTAGTTTTAAATTAAATCCCATACCTCATTCCTATATGTTCTTAACCTGGGATGTTTAGTTTGACACAAATTCTTAAATTTTCTTATGATTAATTCAGAATCACCAAACACGGTCATAGACTGAATTTCCATTTGCTTAGTTGTCTGCAGACTAATGATTAATGCTTCATATTCAGCTACATTATTGGTGGATTCAAACTCCAATTTGAAAGAGAAAGGTACAAGGTTACCTTCCGGAGATACAAAAATGAAACCAGCTCCAGTGCCTTCTTTAGAAAACGCACCATCAAAATAGCACTTCCAAAGCTTGTTTGAATGAAGCTCCTTATGTAAAATGGATGAAGGGAGCTGCCCTTGTGACTCTTCAGCAAATTCTGCATCTTCATGCAACATGAAGCAAGAGAGGTCCTCCTTCTCTTGGCCATAAATAGGTGAATTACCTGCATCTTTCTTGGTAGCAGTTTTTTGAAATATAGTTTCTCTATACGACCTCCTTTCTTCCCCATTAAAAACATGAATGATGGCATATGTAAAATCTAACTTCAAAACTCCTCCAAGCTTTGCCCCCAAGATCTAGATAATAACATACCAAATCTGGCTGGAATATCTACTACTACCACATCCATCATAATGCTCTTGGCTGGGATTTGAGCCAATGAAACAACCATATCCTTAATAAGACCCACACACTTCACCCTTTTTGAATCAAAAGAATAAAGGTCTTTGTATGGCCTAGTGATTTGAAAATTCAACTCTTTCATCATACACAGTGGCATCAGATTGTGGGATGCGCCAGAATCTAGCATACAATTATGTACAAAAAAATCATGTAACATAAGTGATATATAAAAAGGAGGGACGGATGAATCTACCTCTTCAACATGAGGCCCAAATGTAACCACTAGTTTTTCTTCTTGCAAATTTACAATATCAGCCACCTCATCAGATTAAGATAAATTAATAAATTCGGCAATCTCCTTCTTATAACCAGGTGTTTTCATTAACTCAAGAAGAGGTATTTGAATTTTCACTTTCTCCAACTCTTTCAACAAAATGAAAGTTTGATTTTGCTTTGTCAACTTTTCAGGTTCTTCTTGATTTTTATTGGAATTTGGACATTGATTAGAAACAGTAACAACTTTCTCCAAAATATTAGGATCCTTAATCTTTGTTTGAGAAACTCCAACTTGTTGTTTTTCCTTCTCTTTTTCTTCATTCATGGGATTTTCCCCCTTATCTGATTTCTTAGTCTGATTATTCTGTAATGGAGTCGCCATTGGAGTAGATACTGCTTCTGGTTCTTTTCCCTCATCATCTTGAGATCTTAACCTCTTCTTTGACCTCAAATCGTATTTTTTATGTAATTCTGATTGCATGAAGTTCATGAACTTTCTACAATAATCGTCCATCTCTTCTTGATCGAATGAGAGATCAATCTCTTCATCTTCTTCCACCCTTTCTTCCTCAATTTCTTCTTTTGTTTCATCATCTTCCATGTAGACAGCAGAAATTCGAGCATCATCTTCTTTTTCATCATCATCATCCACTAAACGAGATGGAGCTGCCTCTATATACAAAGGTGCTTTCACCTGATCCTGATCTTTTCTTTCTCTTTGTAGAATTTGCAGGGGCTGTTTTTTAAATTAGGGATTAAAAACCCCTCTATTTTCTCTTGCAGGCTTATTATTGTCTATTTCCAAATTCACCAATTTATTAGACAATTTTTTTATGACTTTAGTCATATCGTCTATTCTTTGATCCTGATATGAGCCTTCTTCTTTAACCTTTCCTTTATCTTGAAATTTACCAGCAGCGGACATATTAGCCTCAATCTCCAGAGCATCAGTTTGAATCTGCTCCAAAGTAGGTGACCTTATTTCTCTCAATGTGAAACTGAACTCTGGTTCAAATGCACCAGCAAAAACGACCCTTGCTCCAATAGGAGGAGGTTTCATTTCTGCAAGCAAACTATTATACAATTTGTTAAATCTTTTCACAAAATCATTCATATTTTGATCAGATTTCTTCTTTATTGCATTGAATTCTGGCAAAGAATAACCATGGTCCCTTTTTTCGCCCCATCTCTTAATGAAACGTCTTTCTAGTCCATCCCAATCATTTATTGAACCATTAGGCAATCCTTTGAACCATTTCCTTGCCTCTCCACTTAGAGACTGAAGAAAGAGTCTCATTACAACATCTAAATGTTCAACATTCAAATTCTTAGCAAATGTGCAAAACAGGGGCAAGTGCTGTTCTACAGTTATTTCATCTTCACCAGTAAATCCAGGGAGTAGTTCGAGATACTACTGAGCCATTGCGTTCAATGGTTGGGGTAGATTTAATGTTGCATATCTATTCATCAGGAAAGCAGGGGCTGCCATGTTTATGCCCGGGTTGACTGCTCCTTGAGTGGGGGTAAAATGAATACCAGTTGTAGGTGGGGGTGAATGAGGTGGAACAACTAATATAGGGGTTGGTGTATGAATAATTGCAGAAGAGCTGGCAACTATATGAGGATGAGTTTCTGTAAAAGGGAAAGACACAAACTCCAAAGATTGCTCTTCTAATGTAGGCTCTTGAAAATGAATGGGTGATGACGAGGATTCTTTTTCCGAGAAAATGAGTTTCCTGGAAATATTCTTGGATGAGGGAGTGTGTGAACTACTTCCTGGTGTGAGCAGTGTAACTTCTGGCGTATCAAATATTTTTGGTTTTTGGACCTTCTTGGAAACAAGATTCTCAGGATCAGATAAGACAGGAGCTCTTTGCTGAGAAGTATCAGACCTCGTATGAGGTTTCTTAGGAGCCAGAGCTATTTTCAAACAAACACAGCTTATTATTTCCTCCTCTTTGAACAACCAGAGGAATATCAAACAAAACCCAGGGAAAATCTTCGAATCTTCGATCCTCAGCAATGGCGCCAATTAATGTTTTACCTTAAGAAACAATTCCTTGCTGTGTAAAGGAATCATGCTCAAGACATTGTATGATTATGTCACAAAATAAATATATATCTGTCTCTGTCTTATAAACCCTTAAACATTAATTATATAACCTTCAAAAATTAAATCAATGCATGTTTTGCAATGCCATATTCCACTTATGCTAAAATGAACGAACGGAAGGAAAAGAGAAGAGGATTTCAATCTGATATGCTATCTAAAACAGAATCTATCATAATAAAACCCTGAAGAAATAGGGAGAGATAGAGTTAAAACAAAGGAGCGCACATTAAGGTTTGTATAACTCTTAAATACACATGTATAAAGAGACCCGCAGCTCAAATTACTCCATTTTATTCACAGATATGGAAACATAGTGTAAACTAGATAACTTTTCAGCATAAACAGAATGATAGAAACTTGCATACTTATTTCATTGATTTTCTATTCTCCAGTACAAAATATGGCTTCAAGGTTCAAAACTCAGAACCTCTTTCTTTCTTGAAATTTCCTTTAATTACAAAGTCACAAAAGAGTTTCTTTTGATGAAACTACTTCCAACTTCTTAAACTACTGGCAGTTACGGAGGTACATGCCTCAAAAGGTCCTATTACAATTTACATAATTTTAAGAAAATAACATAATGTGAATTTGAAGACTTCTAATCTATAAGAACAACTGCTTCTGATGTGGTTGTTGAGTCAATGGCTACTCTTGGTTGAGACGTTGGGATCCCTTTCGTTGTGTCCATTGAGAATGTTTTGCATTTTTTCCATAGCTCACTTTGGGTTATTGGGGAATTCTTGAAACTATGATACTCCAACATGAATGCAACAAATTGGCTGTGTGTAGGTATTTCTGTGAAGAGAGTATTCACCATCCATAACAAATTGAAATGCCTTTGCAAGAAATTAAACATTGTTTCTCCTTTTAAAATCTGCGTCTTTTCATGCCTGTTATCCATCTTGATTTTTGCCAGTATTAATGAATCTTCATAAAATTTCCATGACAGAATGTTTCCTTTCTCTGTCCAACATGAAGGCAAACCTATTCTTTTCAATATATCAAATGATATATCAAACTTGTTCATTGTCTCTTTGATTCCCAGTAGTCTCTTTTTTGTAACTTTCCGGAGATCATTCCTAATATTGATTTTTCAATTGTAAGGTCATTATCTTTTCCCAGAATTTACGGATTAAATTCTTCTCCTGAAATACTTTCAAAATAACTTTCCACTGAGTCTTCTGAGAATTGAAGTGATGACTCGTCTTTGGAGAAACAAAACGCTTGGCAAATCAACTGCGTCGACACATGTAGAACATTCTCCCCCTGCGAATTCATTATAAAGCACTTACCGGGATACATTGAAGAAACCAGCCAATAGATAAATTCGGGAAATAAATGAGATTTTGGGATACATGCAGATAGGACACCGGATTTCTTCATGGCAGAAAAAACTGGGGAATTCTTGGCATTTAGCGTTACTTGATGATAAAAGAGGGGATGATTTACGGAAGACACAGTATCTTGGATGTCTCTCTCATTGTCCATGAGGGAAATGTGGCTAGTCGAACCAGGTAGTGAAAATTTCTTGGCCATGGCTGTACAGTCAACAGAAGCAATCTGTAAAGTAGTGGAGAATGAAAAGGTGGCGACGACACGGCTCAAAGGGGAAAAAAATTACAAATTATTTGAAAATGTGATAAAGATCAATTTAAAAGCCGCGCAAACCCGTAATAAATCCCTGAAATGACGTGTAAAAAGCCGTTGACAAGGTTTATCACAGATTACAATTGTCTTCCACTTTGCCTCATGACGTCATTGCGGAGGCTCCTGGAGTACGGCGGCAAACTTTGGCTAGTCCCCCCGCAATGAATCTACACCGTTGATCGTTGTTTACCCTGGGGGCACTTGATTCAATAACTCACGAGCTCTTTGCGCCTCCACACTTTATCATTCGGTTATAATCTTCAATACTTGCTACTTCCGCTCGAAGACTTGCTTGACGTTTAAACATGAAACTATAATATACATCCAAGTAAAGTTTAACAATAAACTTAATTTGCATCGAGCTTTTAGAAACATTTCTTTTTTATGTTACGGTATAAAAAACATTATACTATAGCATATACTTTTTCTGAATTTCAGGTTTTTTTGCCTTTTTTTTTTTTTCAAAATAAAATAGAAAAGGATATGCAGATGATCCACAACATTGTTGACGTTTCGAATCCAAGCGAGGATCCATCTTCGAGACTTTTTGAATGAATGATTGAAGGAGGTATAAAATGAGGGATAAATAGTAAGAGCAAGAAAAATCTATATAAAAGAGCGGACCAAAAACATAACCTAAATTATGCAAAGAAAATATTAATTATTTTTAATAATGATTTATTTTTATTCCTAATAACAAATTATATATTAAATTTCCTAAAGATATAAATAAATTACTTTATTAGTAATAATACTTTATTATTATTATTATTATTATTATTAATAAATTAAATTTCCTAAAAATATAAATAAATTACTTTATTAGTAGTAATACTTAATTATTATTATTAATAATTAATAATAATAATAATAATACTTGTTATTATTAATTAATATTAATAATTAGAATTATTAACTATAATAGTTATTTAAAAAAATATATTAATAATAATTAATAATAATAAATATTTTAACTGTTGATTATTAATTAAATAAATAGTTAATATGCTAAATTAATTAATTATTACTATTTAAAAATAATAATAATAATTATTATTATTATTATTATTATTTTAAATTTGTAATTACTAGTAATAATAATTATTATTATTTTAAATTTGTAATTACTACAAGTTAGTGTTTATTGTTAAATAATTAATATTATTTATTTATTTATTAACTTATTAATATTTATTTATTGTGATGAATAAATAAATATTATTATAAATAAATAATCATTAAAAGTTAATTAATTCACTAATATTAATTATTATTGTTGTTGTTTTTTTATTGTTATTTTTATTTTTATTATTAAACCCTAAGTTCAAAGATAAAAAGTTAAATGATGAGAGGGAAAGAAAATGATACTTGAGATACTATACTCAGGAAGAAGAACCAGAAGAACTAATTTGCTTGATCAAAGGAAGCCAGCTACCATTGATTGCACTCTCTCCATCCTTGTTGAGATTATGAGCATGCTTAATAATCCAAAGAGCTTCTCTGATTTTCCTTTTTCAATAGTGTTCTTCTCTTCCGATAATTTTGGAATTTTCTAAAAAGACGTGATGCTTAGTCTTCGAGGAGTGCTCTACAAGGGCTGAGGTGCGAGATATCCCATTCTTAATATCAGCTATGTGCTCTTCAATCTCCTTTGCAAAGAATGCCCAGTTTCCCCAATATAACTTTTCCCACACGAACGCTCAATCTTACAAACTCCTTTAATATGCACGTGATTGATATTATCCTTAATTGATCGCATTCTTTGTCTTATTGTTCCTAACGTTGTAAACTGCGGGACTATGTCCTTCCTTCCCAAAACCTTAGCGATCTTATTTGTAACTCCTTGGATGTATGGTAGGAAAAACCCTTTGTGACTTTTCACATACCCCTTTGTGACTCTTGGACTCCCCTCATGACTCTTCAACTTCTTTACAAAACAAATCATTACATTACATCATGACTCTTCACATTCCAATATTAACACTTGGAATTTCACTTTACACATTATTACAAATAATATTACATTTTAAACTCATACCATATAAGACAAAATAAGGTAGAGACAACTTGAAAACCTAACAAGACAAAACACTATGATTCTTGAGTTCAGTGAAACTATAGGTCAACAACTTCCACTTGATGATTTTCGGTCACATATTGCTGCCAAGTGTTGATTTTTTGGGTAGCATCGGATGTGCTCTAGCTCCAAAAAAAAATTAAGGGGCTAGAACACGAGATATCCAAGACCTAGAAATTGTTTGGAGAAATTCCGCCTGGAATGAATTTTATTCAAATAATTAATTATTTTTAATGGAGACTAAGTTAAAACTTATGGAATTAAAATAATTAATTGGAATTAATATGAATATGGGTGAGAAGCTTCTAAGAGACGAGGATCAAGTCTATTTTAATCTTAGCCATTGATTAGATATTTGATCACGATCGTTGATATCTCAATAGGAAAAGTATAAATTAAGACTTGAGGGTCATTTGGAGACACACCGGGAAATACTCAGTAACCCAATAGAAATAAATTCTCTAGAAGTAAGAATTTGATTTCAGAGGGAGAGTTGCAGGGTGAAGGAAGAGGAGGGTATCAACATTAGTCAGAGACAGAGGAGGATGGATTCAAGGCAGCAAAGGGACAATGCAGAGAGGAAACGTAGCAGAGGACGCAACCCTCACGTAGTCCTTTCGTAGAAAAGGACGCAGAGGTGACACGGTGGAGGCTGGAGGGACTCTTTGGTGTCATAATTTCTCTAGTGATTGGAGGAAAATTATATCACATGTTTTCACAAACGTTTCTCCATGATTATGCAAATCATTCCTTGTGAAGAGATTATTACTAAAGAATAATAAATAAACCCTCATCTACTGCATCGATTTTCCCGCATTGGGTTTTTCCGGGGAATATTATCCAAAAACAACTGTGTTGATGTGATTGATTCCTGTGCTTTAATTTCATTGTTTTTTTCTCTATGAAATTAATGTAATAACTGCAGTAGAATTTATTTTTATGTTTACTGAAGGGTTTTGTAAATAAATTATTATGCAAAAGAAGTAGGAGAAATAAATCAGTTGCTACAGTAGAATTTCAAGTTAGAAATTTTCACATGGTATTAGAGCAGAGATCGGGCAACAGGGTTGGAGATTCTGTAATGAGTCGCAGTCATGATGCTAATGGGGAAGCAACTCGAAGGGACTCATGCAGCTCTCCTGGGAAATAAGAAATCAAGAAAGATATAATGGATCACGACATTTCTATGTTGACTTCCAGATTGGAAGAAGAAGTCGCTTTCTTGTTAAGTTCTACTTCCTCCGAGGTTTGGTATATTGATAGAGGGGATTTTGCGCACATGACGGGAATATGAAAATGTTTCTCAAGCTACCAAGATGAAAATATGAACTTCCAAGTCACCACAGGAAATCATACTAAATGTACCCCTGTTGGAAGAGGTACTATAAATTTTCAAACAGAAGCAGGAGATTGGCTTTGGGCTACCAATGTGTTGCATGTGCCTGGATTGGGAATGAAATTTCTCTATGTATCTCAGTTAAAAAACAAGGGCTATGATGTGTACTTCATTGTAAAGAAAGTATATGTAAAACACTTAATTTGGAATAAGAAGGCCCAAATTGGAGTAAGGAGCAACAAATTGTATAAGTTACAACTAGAATATCCAATGGCACTGATAGGAAGCAATTGTGAAAAATATTTGAATGAACTATGGATTAGAACGATAGGGCACTTACACCATGGGGCTCTAAGAATTCTTAGAGAAACCATCACAGGAGTTCCAGAGTTAAGCACCAAACGAGATTATGTTTCCAGAGGGTGCGTACTAGGCAATTACACCAAAGCAGCTTATTCCAGAAGTAATAATAAGACAAAGAGTGTTTTGGGATTGATACATTCAGATATCTGTTGACCAATGTCCAAAAAATATCTTAGTGGTGGCAATTATTTCATCACCTTCATTGATGACCATTTTAGGAAAACTTTGATCTACTTTCTAAATACCAAGAATGAGGTCTTTGATCGATTCAAAGAGTTTAAGGCTCTAGTTGAGAATATGATAGGGAAGAGGATAAAATTATTATGTTTAGAAAATGGTGGAGAATACATTGATAAAGACTTCACTGAGTTTTGCACAAGGGAAGGTATCAAAAGATAATAGACTGCTCCATATAATCCAGAGCATAATGCGGCTATAGAAAGGAAGAATATAACTATTTTTGAAGCAATGAGGCAAATGTTGTATGATCAGGACATGCCCAAATTTCTATGGGCAGAAGCATGCAGCACAACTATGTATGTTCAGAACATGACTCCTCACAGGGCACTAGGTAAGACTACACCGAAGAGTGTCTTCACTGGAAGGAAGCCATAAGTGAGTTATTCAGGATCTTTGGGAGTTTGGCATATTGCCATATACCTGAAGAAAAGAGGAAGAAGTTGGATTAGAATATGGAAAAATGATATACGGTGGGATATAGAAAGAATGATAATGCATATAGAATCTACATTCCTAGCAGTACGAAGGTTGTAGTACAACATGATGTAAAGTTCATGGAGGACAGATCTTTTAGGAAATCCTGAGAAATGCCTTCCGAAAAGTAGTCAGAGGATGATCCATTGGTCCAGCCACTTATACCATCCAAAACTAGCACCAATGCTTCTCCAAGGCTTAAGAATGCAAAATTATCACCTCAGGAATATTCATAGGAGGAGGAGCAAGCAGATCCACCCACTAACAATGGAAGAATGAGCCGGAAATTACAAAAGCTACTAAGGGACGCAGAGGAGTTTGTTGGATCTCCTAGAAATGATAAAAGGCAGCATAGACAACTAGACAGATACCAATATTTGGTGGCTTAGGTTGGAGAACCCTCTAGTTTTCAGGAGGCAACTCAACACTAGGTATGGGTAGATGCTGTGGTGGAGGAATACAGTTCCTTAATGACCAATGATGTCTAGGAAGTGGTACCTATACCTCAGGATAGATCAGTTGTAGGTTCGAGATGAACCTACAAGATCAAGTATGCTGCAGATGGCAGCATAGAAAAGTAAAAAGCCAGGTTCATGGATAAGGGGCATGCTCAAAAGGAAGGGATAAACTACGAAGAAACCTTTGCCCCAGTATCCAGGTATACTTCTATCATATCTGTGATATCCCTTGTAGCGCATATGGGGTGGGAGATTCATTAGATGGACGTCAAGACTGCTTTCTTGAATATATAAGAAGAAGTATACATTGAACAACGAGAGGGATTTGAGACACATGAGAATAAAACTCATGTATGCAGGCTAAAGAAATACTTGTACAAGCTTAAACAAGCACCTAGAGCATGGTACAGTCGAATTGATGGTTACCTACAAAATATGGGATTCGTAAAGAGCAACACAGATCCCAACCTCTACTATCTAGCAATAGAGAATGAGCCTCTAATTCTGGTGTTATATGTAGATTAACTATTTATGATAAGTTCATCTAGGTTCATCAAGGATTACAAGGAGAACCTAGCTACAAAATTCTACATGAAGGATTTGGGACTGATGCATTATTTTCTGGGGTTGGAAGTTTGGCAGCAAAAGGGTGAGATCTTCCTTGGAAAAGGGAGATATGCTACAAATATTCTAAAGAGGTTTAGGATGCAGGACTGTAGACCCATGGCTACTCCAATTATTACCAACTAGAAGAATATTGATGCCTCTGAAGAGAAAGAAGTAGATCCCACCTTGTACAGACAACTCATAGGGTCCCTGATGTATTTGGTCAACACCATGCCAGATATTTGTTATGCAGTGAACACCCTCAGTCAATTCATGATGGAACCAAAGTGGGTGCACTAGGCAGCAACCAAGCATGTTATCGGATATATACGAGGAATAATTGATCATGGATTAAAGTACACTTGAGGCAATGACATCAAATTGAGTGGGTTCACTGACGCAGATTAGGCTATAAGTTTGGTAGATAAAACAAGTACCACTAGGAACTGTTTCAACATTGGATCAAGAATGACCTCCTGGTGCAGTAGGAAACAAAGGTCCATAGCACTGAGCTCAATTGAAGCAGAATATATGGCAGCCAACAAAACATTGTGTGAAGCCATATGGCTTAGAAATTTTCTTGTGAATCTATTCAAGAGAAGGATGGAAGTGACCAACATTTGATGTGATAATCAAAGTTGCATCAACCTCTCTAGCAATCCGGTTTTTCATGATTGGTCAAATAACATTGACATCAAGTGTCATTTATCAGAGACTATGTCCAGCGGGGTGCATTACAGTTAAAATACACTCCAACAAGGGAACAGGTGGTAGACATCATCACTAAGGCTATGGGAAGAACAAAGTTTGTTTATTTCAGGGAAAAGTTGGGGATGATTAAGAATTCGTTTCAGTATTAGAGAAAGATAGTGCAGTACTTAAGAGGGAGCTATAGTATAGATGTAGCAATGACAGTGGCAGAGCCATGGGTAGCAGTACAGATTGCAATGGCGCAGTGGATGAGGGGCAGTAGGCCAAGCATCAATAGCCCAGGGGACCGATGCCATGGATCAGGGTGATGCTTCTGGTGAGAAGTTTGCTAGAGAACATTCCTCGCTAAGAGGGAGTGTTTATTTTTTAGGTAGAATCAGATGTTCTCTAGCTCTGAAAGTTTGTGGAGGGGCTAGAACACATGAGATCTCCAAGACCCAAAAATCGTTTGGAGAAATTCCGCCCAGAATAGATTTTATTCAAATAATTAATTATTTGTAATGGAGCCCAAGTTAAAATTTAGGGAATTAAAATAATTAATTGGAATTAATAGAAGTATGGGTGAGAAGATTCTAAGAGACGAGGATAAATTTTGTTTTAATATTATATGTCAATTATAGATTTGATCATGACTGTTGATATCTCAATAGGAAAATTATAAATGAAGACTTGAGGGTCATTTGGAGACACACCAGAAAAATATTCAGTAACCCGAGGGAAAGAAATTATCCATAAGTAAGAGTTAGATTTCAGAGGGAGAGTTGTAGGGTGAAGGAAGAGGAGGGTATCAACATCAGTTAGAGAGAGAGGAGGAGGGATGCAGAGCAAAAAAGGGACAACACAGAGATTCAACGTAGCATAGGACACAGTCCTCACGCAGTCCTTGCACATAAAAGGATGCAGAGGTAACGTAGTGGAGGCTGGAGGGACTCTTGGGTATCAAAATTTCTCCAGTGATTGGAGGAAAATTATCTTAGGTGTTTTCACAAAAGTTTCTCCATGATTCTGCAAATCATTCCTTGTAAAGAGATTTTTTCTAAAGAATAATAAATAAACCCTCATCTGTTGCATCGGTTTTCCCGCATTGGGATTTTCTGGGGACTATTGTCCAAAAACAACCGTGTTGATGTGATTGATTCTTGTGCTTTTATTTCACTGTTATTTTCCCTATGAAATTAATGTGATAACTACAATAGAATTTATTTTGATGTTTACTGAAGGGTTTTGTAAATAAATTATTATGCAAAATAATTAGGAGAAATAAATCAGTTAATGTAGTAGAATTTCAAATTAGAAATTTTCACACCAAGATCGGTACTGTGCGATGACATACCCAAACTACATGATGGTGCCTAGCTAGATGCAGACTCTAGCCTCCATAGCATCCAAGTACAATGATTTGGAGATATTTTTAACTTCCCTCTCAAGAAGGAGCAACATTATTCTAATCTAGATACGACCACCGATGTAGTCTTTCATGTTTTTTCCATTAAGCTCCAAATCCTCCTTCGTGGAAATATGTCTCAACTACTCCTAGTACTCTTCGATCTCCTGCTTGACCCGGTGTCTTCATTTGGCTTCGATGAGTGAGCCAAATGATGGGATCTCGTGTGATTTCACCAAGAAATCCAATTTTTTTTTAATCGTACGTATGAGGCTTGAATGCTTCAAATGAACAAGGTGATCTACTTGTTGATATGAATCAACATTCGAAATCTTGCTTTCTCTAGCTCTGCATGTGGCTTCATTTTCTTTGGTAGGTTAAGCGGTGCCCCTTTGTATTGTATTTTCCATTCATGCACGGTGACGATGGAAGATTGTATATCCTTAAGAGTTTTGGAAAATTCTTTGCTCTGTTGTTGCAAGCCATGTAAGTGGAAAAATACCTTATGTATGGTTATAAGCTCCTCATAGAGGTACCACATGGTCTCTCCAAGTGTTGATACTTCACCGAGTATCCTTGCTCTCATTTCCTCAAAGTAGAACTATGTGGAAGCTGAATTTTGTGATGTTGTGCAAAGCTATTCTATCTCTTGCATGGAAGCTTGTAAGTTATGTTCTCATTGCTTATTCTCGTTCATGAAATATTGAGTTTTTGATCTTGCTACACCTACAAAGGCCAATTTGGCTTCAACAATGGAATTTAGATTCTTCCTGGTATCCGCCACTATCACCATCTCTCTAATGAATGCAGTCAATGCGAGGTCATCCAGAAAATGTTTCCTACATGCTTGTACAATATTATTTTGAAGTTAATTGTACGAAAGATTGTATGCGTCCATGACTAGATCATCATCAAGAGGAACAAATTCCTCTTCCTCGCTTGTGACTAAATTTGCTGCTGGAGGTGGTGGAAACTAAATGGTGACCTGTTGGGCACTCGACATCAAGTTGAAATCCCTATTTTGTGGCTGTGGTTCCTCCTCCATGTCTTCAATCTCAATCAATTCCTCAATATTCTGAGAAATATCGTGATCATGCATCTATGAGTTCTCCTCCTCTGCTTCTGGCCAGTTCTATTCTTGCTCTTCGATCGATTCCATTATCACTCTTTTGCTTGTCCTTGTGTTGCTTTTTCTTTTTCTATTATGCATTGCCTTTATTCTTCTTCCTGCTTTTGCTTCTCTTCTTGTTCCTTCCTCCTTTTCTCCCATTCTTCCTCAAGTTTCTGTTCTGGCTCCTGCAACCTCAGTTCTGCTTCCTGCAACCACAAATTTTCTCTCTGCTTCTGTTTCGCTCTCTGTACCCTCTTCCTCCTCTTTGCCTCAATTTCTAAAGTAGTTTTCATAACAAGTGGATCCACTTTCATCTTATGGCTTCTTTATCCCCTTGGACTGTAAGCAACCTTTCTCTTCCCTTTATCTTGCACGAGGTTTATCCCTTCTATTGGCACTGCTTCTGGAGTTGTTTCCCTTTGTGGAGTGGTCTATGAAGTACCTATTATACTCACCGACTCGTGGGATCTGGAGGCATTGTATCAATTCTTCCATGGATCCTCCTCTGGAAAATGCAAAACCTCGCTTAGCCACTAATGGTATATTCTCAAACAATGGTATTTGAAAATACCACGGGGATCATACGGATTAAAGTCTCAGGTGCCGAATGCAAACTTCACTGTCTCCTTTCCTTTGGTGTTTGTTACTTGAGATTATTGATCTCGTATAATCCAACTTGCAAAGGAAGAGTGGGCCATGGTGCTTTCTTATTTATGTGCAAGGCTGATGAAAACCCTGTAGCAAGATGATATGACTCTTCTTGCATGACAAGCTTGTCAGTGGAATAACTCTGCAAAATATGCGATGACTTTTGGGTGTCAAACATTCTAAGGAAGGTGCCATCCAGTGAGGAAAACCAATCTCTGATCTCTGCTATTTCCTCCATTTCTCCTTGTGGCACGCAAGGTGGTTCTTCTTCAAAGATGAGATTTTATAGCGGAATGATGAAATAGATAGCTAGTTGTTTCATAACTCCTCGATGAAAAAAATCCAAAAGCAGCTTACAATATACATACGCGATAGGGTCTCGTGGTGTCCATGTCCAGTCCATGTGAGGAAATGCATTCTATGCACATATCACATCAAATAAGTATGCAAATATATAGAACCTTGCTTGCCTGCCCTTAGGAGGATTTCGGGCTTGTGATACATGGGTTGTCAACTATCGAGCCAACAAATCTGACCAGTTGAACAACTTCCCCTCATTCACAACCTGGTTCAATAACATTGCCCACCCTTTAGGAAAGGTATTCGTGTTCTGTTGACCGTAAACTTTGCAAGCTAATATAACTAAAAACTAGTAGGCCCTCTTGAGATACTGTGTCTTGTATGATTGGGCAAGTGTTTGTCGAAACTTCGATGGCTCATTCACCCAACCTTTAACAATATATCTTATGTCCACATAGATGTTGGTGGCATAAAAGTATGAGTCCATGAGTGTTACTATCTCGAGAAAATGATACATACGTTGATAATATTCCTCCAAAAACATATCAAACTTCTGTCTGGTGGCATTGTCCAATGTCATGGTTTTTTCATCAATGTGTGAAACAATCCAGCTGATGACATATGCACATGGGAATACTGGTGTTGAGAGTTTTAATTGGTGAATTAAAT
>JAXQQM020067868.1:0-71949 GCA_034641835.2 Pinus albicaulis | reverse complement strand
TTTCTAGCGGAGGATCCTAGAGGAGGTTGGCGGGTGGAGGTTTTTGTGGATGTATTTCTTCCAGTGCTCTTATCAACCTAAAACACACTGGTGCATTCAATATGACAAAGCACCGGTGCATTACAAAAATTGGCACATCGGACACCGTGCGCTCCGTACACACACGCCTGGTGCGTTTTATTTCTGCAGAGCAGCGGTGCTTTACATGTTGACTACACAGATACCGCCCAAAGTGGAATAAATGAAACGCACTGGGGCACCCACAAAACATGCGCACCAGTGGATGGTTAAATAAAAAAAATTATGGCAAAAAAACCACATAAAACATTGGCACACTGGAAACAGTGTGCTTCGTACACACCCTCCCGGTGCTTTTAATTCAGCAACTGCACTGGTGCACGCTATATCGTCAGCCTCGGTGCCTCATAAAAAGCGCGCGGAACATAAACGTCCCAGTGCTGAATGACTGAAATGCACCGGGATCCCCGTAAATGTCGTGCACCGAAAAAGCGTTTAAAGCAAACAAAATTACGGCCAAAAAACCGCAGAAATCATTGGTTCACCGGGCACTGTTACCGGTGCGTCAGGTTACTATAGAGCCCCGGTGCGTCCAATCCCCATGCCCTGGTGCATCATAAAAGCGAGCAGAACATAAAATTCCCAGGTCGGAATGATGGAAACGCACCGGGGTCCCCATAAATGCCACACACCGGAATAGGGTTAAATAAAAAAAATGACGGCCAAAAAACCATAGAAATCATTGGCTCACTGGACATTGTTACCGGAGCGTCATGATCTTGTAGAGCACCGGTGCTTTAAAACGACGCCACCTCGGTGCCTCCTAAAAGCGTGCGAAAATAGAAAGAGCTCGGTGCGGCATACAGACAATGCAACGACACTCCAGCAAAAATCTCGCGCACTGGAATAGGGTTAAATAAAAAAATATTACGGCCAAAAAACTGCAGAAATCATTGGTTCATCAGACACTGTTACCAGTGCGTCATATTACTGTAGAGCACTGGTGCCTCCTAAAAGCGCACAAAAACATAAAGAGCTTGGCGCGGCATACAGGAAACACACCGGTACTCTAGTAAAAACCCCGCGCACCGAAATAGGGTTAAATAAAAAAAATTTATGGCCAAAAAACCGCAGAAATAAATTGTTCACCAGACACCATTACCGGTGCGTGATGTTACTGTAGAGCACCAGTGCGATAACATTACGCAGCCCTGGTGCCTCCTAAAAGTGCGCGAAAACAGAAAGAGCCTGGCGCGGCATACAGGAAATGCACCAATATTGCAGTAAAAAGCCCGCGCATTGGTACTGCAAGAAAAAGCCCGCGCATCGGAATAGGGTTAAATAAAAAAATTACGGCAAAAAAACCGCAAAAATCATTGGTTCACCGGACACCGTTACCAGTGCGTCGAGTTACTGTAGCGCACCGGTGCATTATAGTTACACCGCCCCAGTGCCTCCTAAAAGCGCACAAAAACAGAAAGAGCTTAGCGCGGCATTAAGACAACACACCGGTACTCCAGTAAAACCCCACGCACTGGAATAGGGTTAAATAAAAAAAAAAAAAAAAAATACAGCCAAAAAACTGCATTTTTCACTTTGTCAGTGTTATAGAGCTCTCAAGCACTAGTGCAAGTTATCCTTGCTTGAGTGCACTGACATCCATGCTCCCATTGCATTTATTGCACGCATTGTTGTTGTACATTGCCACCAATCTCCAGCTTGAATTTTATAAAACAGTGGAGAAATTTTCTTTTTTAAATTGTACAGCCAATATGCCTCCTCGACGGGTAAATGTACAGGTATTTTTCTTGTTTTTCCATAATTAAACCTTTTAGCATATTAGAATTTGAAAAAACCTTAAAATTAACCATCAAAAAATATATATATATTATCGCGCGGTGCGTTCGAGTCGTTCGGCTCGCACCAGTTTGTGGTGCAGCCTATAAATTTACAGGCCGCACCGCACCCGGTGCTGAAGGAGTCCGCACTGGTTCCGGGGCAGTACCGCGAGGTGCACAGTGTTATTTTAAATTTTTTAAAAAGTGCGATGCGGTCATTTACCAGGCTGCACCATTGACAATGTTGAATCGCGGCCACCCGGTGCGTTGACCAAATTATCCGCCCCGGGGCACGTAAGTTTTTCAGCGCACTGGAACTGCAAAGAGACATTATCAATGGTTCAGGTTGGTAAACCGGTGCTAAGTGTATCCGCACCAGCTCTAGGGCGAATCCCAAAGGCGCACATTGTAAGTTTTACGACAAAGAGCGGCGTGCTCGGATTCCTGGCCGCACCGTACGACTATGTACGGTGGCAGGAGGGTAGTGTGCTGACTTAGCTATAAGCCCCAGGGCGTATAGTGAAGTCAGCGCACCAGCCTCCTGACACCGCACTTAGTGAATGGTGTGCTAAAAATATTTTCTAGAGCACTGCTCCCAGTGCTTTTTATATCAGTATGTGCACCGTCGCCGGTGCATCTCAGTAGAGGGACGCACCGTTACCGGTGCGTGATTGTGTTTTTGGCGCACCGACTCTTGTTTTATTTATTTTTCAAAAAATATTTATATACATATATTTGTAAATACATGTGTCATTTAATTAAAAAATTGTGTTTAATATGTCAATCATTCAGAGACGTGAAAGGAGAGAAGAGGAGAAACAACAACAACAACAACAGGCGGAACAATATAACATGGTTCGCCTGTGGGAGACAAGAGAGAGGGAGAGAGATGCATACCCTCGCCCTATTATAGCAGCGATGCAGGGGCTCCTAAGGCAGGTAGGCCTCCTCAAGTTCTATGAGGAGGCTACTTCCCTAAAGTCCCATAGTGGTTTTTTGAGACATCTTATCCGAAGGTGGAATGCCTAGCAACAGGCTTTCTGAGTTGCTATCAACTAGTGGTACACGCCCACTAAGGAGGATGTATATTTTATTACAGGGCTTTCAAGGAGAGGGTTGGATTTTCCCTCATTCCCCGAGGTTCCATCTAGTTGTGTGGCAGGGAGTCAGTTAGTTTACTCCCAGAGATACATTAGAGCAGATATATTGTCTCCTTCAGATTTTCAGGTCTCTGGAGGACAGTTACGTATTGGTGCGTTTGGTCGTGAGGAGGTCCAGTGTCTCTCACTTATCATTTCGACCATTTCACACAACACCAGTGACGGGCAACACATTAGTTTCCAGCTTTTATATTATGTTGATTCTTTACTACAGCAGCCACGACTTGTCAGGTGGTCTGCCACTTTTTTATAGCAGTTCTGTACAACATTAGATAGATGTCGTGCTCGTGCACAAGGGAGGGTCAACTTCCCTTTTGCTTCAAAGATTTTTTGTTTATTTTTTGAGAGGTTTCCAAAGATGAGGCCTTCTTTTCTTCGGCAGCCTCGTAGGCCGATTACTGAGGCAAATATGCATATGTGGGGGCAGATGATGCCCAAGGGGGATGAGACTCTGTTTCCAGCGAGGATATCAGATGATGCACAGGGGTTTCTAGCCAGTGTTTTTTAGCATTCCTTCATTATAGTCCCCTGTCCTTATGTGGGGTTAGATTGGGGAGGGTGTGCCAACATCCTCTTCACAGATGATGAGCCGCAAGATGATAGAGGTAATATTACTGTTTTATTTAAATTTATTCTAACATTTTCTTTAACTTGTTTTTATTAAATTTTGTAATGAAATTGTCTAATTATTGTTGTGTACTTGTATATATTTTGTATACATTGGCTCTTATGATGGCGAGGAGATGCCGCCACCACCACCTGATCCAGTTGTGGATCTTGATGAGGATGCAGATCAGGGTATGATGCCAGATATTGCTGAGGATCAGCAGGAGGCCAGTGCAAATCAGAGACCTACTCCTGTTGGTGCATCGGCCCACGGTCAACGTTTAAGTGATACTAGATATAGGATGGATTTGGGCGACCAACTCATTGCATTGTTTGTTGAGGGGGGAATCCGCCCCGCTAATTTCAGAGATATAGAGGTCGATGATAGGCTCTTACAGATGTGGACAGGCATGTTGCGTGACATGTACAGCCTAATGCGGCATGTCGTAGGAGTTATGACAGCTTTTACGCAACTGACGAGGACTGTCGCACGTCACGAGCGAGTCGCAGCACGTGATGGACAGTCAACGAGGCGTAGCATACCATCGACATCTCATGATCGTTCACAGCCTCGCGCTGCGCCAGATTTGCATGAGCCTCTAGTAGCATCTACAACAGTCATCATGGAGATGAGGCTCAATCATCGGCTGATCCATGACATTTATATTACAGTTGTATATATATATATATGGTCCTTGTATTTTATGTTCATTTTGTTGTTGTACTTAATTTACATGTTGGTGATCATCATTATGTGTATGTTGTTAGGTCATGTTAGATATGTTCATTTAATGTGCAGCTTGCAGATAGATGTGTATGTGATAGCATGAAATGTATATTTGATGTTTGTGTTGTATTGATGATGTTAATATATAATGTTAATTGGGTTTTGTTAGATGATCATGATCACGATGATGCAGTTAGCGATTTTGAATGTGTTTTTTAGTCAAATATGATGTTTGTACGATGCTTATCATGAACGTGATTTTTATTAATTAATTTATAAATACCAAATGATCATGATATTGTAAATTTGTAATATTTGTATTTCTAATTGTATTTAAAATTCTAAAATTGTAATTGTAATGATATATATGTAAATTTCTAAAATTGTAATTGTATATATGTAAAATTCTAAAATTGTTATTGTATGTGAAATTGTAAAATTGTAATTGTAATTCTAATAATTCTAATTCTAATTCTAATTGTATGTAAAATATTTGTAAAATTTTAATTGTATTAATGTGAAATGAATTTATTAAAATTTTAAATTTGTAAATTTGTAAATTTTAAATAATTGTAAAATAATAAATATAGAATAATATGATTTATTGTAACATAAGGAAATTTAGAAAATAATGCAAATAAATTCATGTACTTAATTAGAATTATCATTATTTTATTATGATCTTAGATACAAAAAAAATAATTTATACAGTACGCCATTGTTTTTGAGATCAAGTACATAATACCAAATTATCAAGTGAATTATTGATTTTAACATTAACACAATGCAAATTACCAATTAATTCAAAATACATATTACATTAATATTTCGAAAAACTCATCTTAAAAAGTACAAATATTGATGAAATAACACATATTGTACCATATCACTCTCGGTTCTCATGATCACCCTCATTATCTTCTAGCTCGCATGGCATGATAACACTATTGTTCTTAAAAATATGTTTTGATCTAGGGTCATGTGTCAATACGAACCACCAATCCCTATCCAACACATCTGGGTAGAAAAACACCTGGTTGCAGTGTTTAGGGAAAACATAGGGCTCCTTAGCTTCATCCCACATCTTTCTAGAGTTGATACATATCAGCCTACTATCGTGATCTTCCTTTACATTATTCCAATCAAAGGTGTCCCACCACTTGCACCTAAAAATAACACATTGGAAAGAAGAAAAATCCACTTCAATGATCTCTTGTATCTTTCCGACGTAACCTAACATCCCTCTTACTAGTTGTTGATCACGGTGGCTAGATCGACTAGATTGATCGAACTCGACTTCCACTCCACAGTCTTGTGTGATGTTTCCAGCATCGGCATTTTCTGTGTGAAAATGGTGTCCATATGCCCACATAGATGGGAAAAAATGCACCTATTATAAAAAAGTTTAAAAAATCATATAAGTGTCATGTGTCTTATAAATAATAATCCAACAGTTAAAATATGAAATGTAGATGTCTTAATATAAGTTTCAAATTTACATATAAATTATTACCGAGTTGCTGCACCTAATCCCTATGTTTAGTGCATCCTCTTCAGCACACGGGTAACGACCGGTAGCACCGTATTTCTCTTTGACTTGGTCAGCAACCCAACTGTTGGGGAATATTTTTGGCATATTTTCTTTTAAATGATCGGGATAAGGCACACTTCTACCATTCAACCGTCTGAATTCTTTCCTATCACTATCCCATTTCATTCTTTTTTGTTCGTACAATGCAACCCACGGTTGTGTCGCTTCAGAATTGTAAAAAAAGAATTTATTGATTGCTTCAATTTCTGCATTTGCTAATGAAATCAAACCAACATTATATAGTACTTAGAGAAAAAAATATACATTATATCGAAGTTCAACATGAATATTAATTACTTTTGTAAATTTGAAAAGTTATAAGTCGCTTACTCTTTATCAAACGCTTTTTTCCACTTGTTTGGAGCAACTCTCCTTCTCTTTTGTCTTCATCCAATTCATCGCCCCAAATCACCACACCTGGTCTGTTGTCGATCTACTTGATGTACTCACTAGCATAGTAGAAAGACTCATACGATATGTACCCCTCTGCCATAGACCCCTCGGCTTTTGCCCTTTTTCGAACAAAACCTTTCAATTGCTTCATGTACCTCTCTAAAAAGAACATCCAACAAGAAAGAAACAACCCCAACTAATTCAACCTCATCTACAAGGTGGATTAGAAGATGAACCTGTAAGTCCATGAAACTCGTCGGCAGTTCCTTCTCAAACATACAAACAATCTCAACTATCTCTTGACGCCACCGTGGAATGCTAGCCACATGAATCTCTTTTGACATGATCCAACGTGCAAATGCATATAATTTAGATATGCACATCCTAGGTCTTGAGGGAATTCATGTTTCACACACCCACACACAAACAAAGGATAATGACACTGCAAAGTAATTATAAAAACGTGCAATAATATACAAAATTAGTTATGTTTTATGATCACTGCATGGGATAAAATTTATTAATATAACAAATAATAAAATCATGTTTTTGACATTATACGTACTCTTAGAAGATTCAAATGGTCATGCAATTTCAACCCCGACAAATGGTCATCCACGGTGAAGCAGCGTTGTAGTGAAGACCCATATGAAGTTGGCACCCTCACATCCATTATAACTTCCTTTGCCAAAGATATAGCATCTTTTTTTTAAATCCATGGGACATCACCTTCTTTGAAAAACCATGACTTAGAGGGACCAGCGCCTGCCTCTGATCCCGTACTTTTTAATCATCTTGGCCAATATTTCTTTTTAGATTTTGAAGTAATAAGATCTTTCCTAACCGACAATGTGTCACTTTGCTTCGATGATATGTGCCTCCATAAAGAAGATGATTTTTTTTTAAATATATGCATGGGATCTAATAAGTGGGCAATCTTAAGATGCTCCCAATATGGGAGGTCATAAAAGATAGATTCCCTTTTCATCCTAATGGGAAATTTCTCAACATAGGTGTTGAAGAAATCTGGATCATCGAACTTAGGCTCCCCATTTGAATCGAACATTTATGTGAACTCCTTCTCCTTATCTCTCTCATATGCTCTAAGCCATTCAATTGGTGTCATTATTGGAGGCCTTTGGGTTCTTTCTCGTTTACCATTGAAAGCGGATGTTGCTCTTCTGTAAGGGTGTTGTTCTGGTAGGAATATCCTAGAGCAATCATACACTGGCTTTCGTAGGTCCTTGGACCATCTAGCTTTCAGAGAAGGTCTGCAACATTTACATCCAAAATACCCTTTTGTTACAAGACCTACGAGATTATATTTGTATACATTAATCAGGGAAAATTTTAAGGATGGACATTTATCTTAAAGTTTAAAAACTTGGCGAATCTTAGTAGTCCCCAATATGTGAATTGTAAAAATTTGATGTTATTTTTGTAAAAATATTTAGTTTTGTAATCATTTTATATTAGTATATATAATTTTTTGGCGATTTTTAGGGTAAAATATTTTTATACTATAAAATTTGGTCGAATCAATTTTAAAAAAAATGGGAATTGGCGAATCCTTTTTTTGGAAAAAACATGGAAAATTAGCCCACCTGCGAATGTTAGCCCCTAAAATTTTTCATGACATTAATTAATATGCATGGCACGTTAAAGAATATCATGAAGATCAGAACAAATAATATTACAACGAATTAAATAACTAATATGTGAAAGAATATTGTTACATTATATATAAACAAATCAATAAATTAAACATGTAATTTACCAGAGCAAACTCCTAAGCCTGGATAATCATGTGTCGTGTAAGCACATATGTCATACAATGTAAACCTCCTCTCTGCTGCGATGGATATTGATACATCGTATACATTTATCCCGTCCCATAATTCATTCAATTCATCTACCAGTGGTTGTAAGTAGACATCTAGATTCTTCACTTGTCTTCTACCAGGGACTATGAGAGCCAACATAAGATGTTCATTCTTCACGGAAAACCATGGGGGGATACTGTTATTGATCACTACTACAGGCCAAACAGAATAAATGGTGTTCTGGAGGGAATATGGGTTGACACCATCCATGGCTATGCTGAGTCATAGACTTTGTACTTCATTCTTGAATTTTTCGGGCCATGTATCCTCTATATGCTTCATGGCTATTAAATCAGTTGGTATTCGCATAACTCCCAACTCACTTCTGTGTGAGGCATGCCATCCCTGCAACATAGCTAATTCTTTGAAACGAAAGAGTCTTTGAATCCTTGGGATTATAGGCATGTGCCTCAATATCTTAAAAGGAAGACCAGTACGTGATTTACCCTTCTTTTTTTATTTATCATACCTGTCATGCCCACATTTCAGACACATCTCTTTGTCTGCATATTCTCCTCTATATAGAATATAATGATCTAGCAGGTCTGGGTTTGGTGTGTTCACCTAATAAAAGCACTAATTGACTATTCGGGTGGAGTCTGTAGGTCCCGACCAATGTGTGTTCGCCTATAATGAGTGTAAGGAGAGGTCGGAGTAGTTGCCGGAAGGTCTTTTTCCGGTATGTGAAGCCCACTCCACTAGAGGAAGTTACTAGTTGGTTAATGGTATAACCTCGCAGTCAAAGCATCTATCCTCCATCAATGCTATAGAACCGCCTCGTTACCATAGCATCCCATCAGAGCGGTGTAAACAATTGGCCTCAGAGTGGTAAACCACTGGGTATATCGAGGAAGGATCTCCAAGCCTGGCCTTATATAAGTATTTATCGATAGAATATCTTTCAAATCGAACAGGAAGGACCCATTACAACGTTCATACACTTGGTTACTGGGCTCATTCACTCCCTCGAGAACTGCTCTAGAACTGCCTCATCGAAATAGCACTTGAGAAAGGTCTTACCATAAAACCTCCCCTCCATAACTGCTCTATATTTGGACATGCATGATATGATATGTACTCAACACCCAACATTTTCAACAACTTTTTTGCCTCTTCGCAACTACCGGGCAAGACATTATCACTCGGAAGAACCTTATCTTTGAATAACCTGTAGTTGGTGATCATCGAAAACTATATTAATAAATGTACATTAATGTCGATATAATTATTAACGTTCATAAAATTTAACATTTGTAATGTTCATTGCAGTGTACTGATTATATTTCAAATTTATATACAAGGGAAGTACTTTATGGTAACTTACCTCAAAAGTTCCGAGAAACATGCATCTGACAAGCCAAACTTTGCTTTCAAGTTGTACAGTAACATCGTTGTCCCCAACTGGGTAGACTTTGACTGACAACCGGGCCCAAAGAGAGGGGTGGTGGAAGCAAATTTAAGGCTTTCGAAAAAGGTTTCAGCGATATGAGCATCATCCCCTAGCTGATCATCATTTTGGAATGCATCTAACAACATTGTCTCCATAGCAATCGTATCCCTTAAGTAATCATCCATATCAACCTCTATTTGATTGTCTCCATTGCCAGCTTGTGAAGAACTACTATTGCTGTAGTCATTCCTAATTGGTGAATCTGGACGTAGTGGGAATTGAATCGGTGGTTGATTCAACCATTCTTGGTATCATTCCTCTCCGATTTTTTCTCTTAATTCAATCTTCTCTCGATTTGACATTGTCGTGGGGTGCAACGGAATATGGTAGGTAGGTCGTTCATCATCACTAGAACCCTAATAATTAAAAAAAAAAAAATTGAACATGATTAGTACAAAATATTATGATATCAATTTGTAACCACATTGACAATATTGCATGATTATAAATTGGTTTGGCGTTGAAATAATTACATATTAATCAATATATATACCAAACAATTATAATTATAATTACCATCATTGTCCCGATATTGTGGCTAGAAGATGCAATATTGTTACAATTGGTAGGGTGAAGCGACTGTCCATTTTCATCTACCAAATGTGTCTTGCGGTATGCAGCTCCTGATATGAACTTTCGATGTTTTGGAGCAGTACTTTGAATATAATTTTGTGCATCTGAACTCGATGATGAATCTACATGAACCTGCAAATTTGTATACATTATAAATTTAATTAATTTGTGCATGATTGACTACATGGATAAAAAACATAAATAAATTCAATTAGATAGTGAAAAAATAAAACAAATCTGAAGTAAATATTACGTCTCCACATGGATAGGGAGAACTCTGCGATGGACATTGAGAAATATTATGGAATGAATTGGATTTTGAAGAATTGTCCATTTCATATAATATATGATATTTTCTCCCTGCATTTGAGCAAAACAACAATAAACTTTAGTGCACAAACCTAAATGTAATTCTGGTGCGTATTGTTCAGATAACCGCACCGGTTAGTTCTTTATTTTGCGCACCGGTGCACTTTTGTAACAAGTAGCACCGGTGCGGTTCAATTAAACGACGCACTAGTAAACGAATAACCGCAATAAAAAAAAGCGCAACCCTATTTTCTTTAAGTGAAAAAAAAGTGGTAAATTGAAAATTTGGTGGCAAAATATTTTCGAAAATCTAATTTCATAAAACATTTCTTTAAATACTAAACACTTTTCATTATTTCACTATTTTTGCAAAAAAATTCAGCCAGAGATTTGCAGGATACATACTTGGAGCAAACAGAGCATGAGAGCACTGTGGAGCAAGGAAATATGTTTGAACATAAGTATTCAGACAATCAAAATTCCAAACCTCTGGTAATTCAAACCCTGTACCATATAATTTTAAACGACGTGAGTAAGTTTATTGTTTTTTTATACTTTTTCTGCAATTTTTTAATGTAGTGAAATAAGAAATCAAAGTATATTGTTTTATTTTATTTTTTCTCTAGTTTTTTATGAAGTAAAATACAAAATCAAATCTTATTATTTTTTTATTTTTTTGTTTCTACAAATTTTTACCTTTTCTGCAGTTTTTAGAAACAAAAATAAAAAAAGAAATCAACTTTTAGAAACAAAACTTTAGATTCTTTTTGTTTCTACCATTTTTTCTCCCTCTTTCTTTTCAATTTAGATTTATAGGGTTTCTGCACTCATAATAAATCCAACCCATGGGATGACTTGCATAGTCGGATCCCAATCCATGTTGGCCCTTGCGTCAATCTTTAAAAAAATACAGATTTTTTTTCGCCGGTGCGCCCTGCGTAACGTTGCGCACTGGTGCGCTTGGTTATACCAGCGCACCGCGCAAGTACAGTGATAAAAAATTAAAAAAACAAATTATGTTTTTATCAGTGCGCCATATGTAACATATGGCACCGGTGCACTATTACATTATGGTGCACCGTACAACGTGATGTTTTGAAAAAAAAACCATTTTACAAACATACCCTACATTATTTTTGTTTCTGCCCTGTTTTCTCCCACTTGCTGTGATTTCAGAATTAGGGCTTTTAAATTTATATTTATAGGATTTATATTGCTAAATATAAACCCAAGACATCCAACGAACGGGTTGACCTACATAGTCGGATCCCAATCCATGTCGGCCCTTGCGTAAATAATAATAATAAAAAATTCGGTGCGCCCTGTTTGAAAGAGTGCACCGGGGCGCTCTGTTATCACAACGCACAGCGAAAGTACTGTCATAAAAATTTAGAAAAATATGCAGTCGGTGCGCTATTTCATTATGACGCACCGTGAACGTTCAGTTTCGAAAAAAAAAAACTTTCAAAAAATGCAAACCTTTCTTTTTGTTTCTCCATTTTCTTTTTCTTCTTTTTGTGATTCAAAATTAGGACTATTCAATTTAGATTTATAGGGTTTGTATTGCTAAATATAGACCTAAGACATGCAACCGACGGGACGATTAGCATAGTCGTATCCTAATCCATGTCGGGCTTGGAATGATTTAAAAAAAAATAGATTTTTTACCGGTGCACCCTATGTAAGGTAGCACACCGGTGCTCTATTGTTTACAAGAGCACCGGATAAGTAATGTGAAAAAATAAGATTTTTTTAACGGTGCGCCATATGTAAAATATAGCACCGATTTATGCTAAAAAAAACTAACATTGGACGATTTTTATTATTTTTATGATGGTTAACCGATGCGGTCATTGACATGTAACGCACAGGGGCTTCTTGTTGACATAGAGCACCGTACAGTGTATTATACTGTTTTTGCGGTGCGTGGTAAAGACATACACGCACCGACGTCGGTGCGTTCACCATGAATGGCGCACCGACTTTTTTAGATTTTTTTTTTAATTGAGAAGTTGACAGTTTATTTAAAAATATATTATTGACTGATATGATACATGTTTAATATTGTTAAAGAAATGACTGACAAGAGATCAAGTAACAAAAATACTGATAACACATCAAGATCAAAAGAAAAAAAGGCAAGTTCTTTGTAAATTTTTTACAAAAAAAAATATTTTTGAACTATATGTAAGTTTAAATAATATGTATTGTTTAATGTGTATCATGCAGAGCCACAAAATGACGAAGCTCGATAAGATTATTTCTGATCTAGGACCAGAAGAACGTATAAGCTTAATGGAAAAATTGCAAAAGGAGGAATCAGGTGAATGAAAAAATACTATCGATCCAATATGAGTTTCTTTTTTTAGTTTTCATTAATAATATAAATAAAATTATTAGATAACATGTGTGAAAAATGTCTATTAATTCACCTTTGTTTAATGTTCTACAGGGACCAACAACTCAGAAAAGGAATGTTGTTCTAAGAAAAGAAAAACAATAGAACATGCAAATGAAAATGAATTGCTCCTTAGCTCATCTGGAGTGGTGTTGGAGGTTAACGAAAGGGGGATTAACTTTTACAAATGTTTGAGGGATCTATTGGAACAAATGTATGGACGTTCTTTCCACTTACAATACAAAACCAATCCAATGATTCCAAGAACCAGACATTTTATGTAAATCCGCGTAAGAGTTTCTAGAGAATTGGTCAATGAGACATGTAGACTTTTAATAGCAAAAACGTACAACAACAAACAAGAAGGAATGAAAAGTAATATTCCTTTAGATGTATGTCTAGAATTATTTATAAATATCACTTTTTTTACACTTACTTTTCATATATCAATTTAAAAAATTAAATGCTTTATCATTATGTTATATTTTCAGAAGATTATAAAAATATCAAAAAGATGAACGAGCCGGGATATCGTAAATATGTCGGTAGGAATGTCCAAAAAGGTGTACAAAGAGATGGTCAAAGAAATTCGACAAAAATTGCATCACGGGAGGAGCCATCTCAACAACAAAGATGCTTCAAATGTACTATGTAATCATTGAATTTTTTGATCATTAGGTAAAATAAATAAATAATTTAGTATTAAATATTAATTTTCACGTATTTTTTCGTTTAAAAGAAAAGAAAATGGAACCCATTCAGCATAAAACAAGACGACAAGGAAGAAAATGATTGATATCTAAGTTTGTGAGTAATTGTTAATTCCTTATAACAACTTAACTAGATTTACTTTTGTATTTTTAAGTTGTTTTACAAAATCATCATTGAATGTCTCCAAATAGGTGCTAACATACAAAGAAGAACCATCACAAAATGAATTGATTGAAACTGGTTTAAATATGGGTTGTGTGTATATGTTGACATATCGTAACTTAATCATGGAATTTGTAAGCATCCATCGATCTTGTTTTACTTAGCTCCGTCTATAATTAATAGAAAAAATAAATCTTTTATATTAAATATATGATTTCTTATGGGGTATAAAACTGCGGTGAAACAAAGCATGGCACTCGCGCTAACATCAAATCTTGAAAGATGGCATGTTATATGGTTTTGAAAGAATGTGTATAGTTTATGAGTCAATTGTTGCATTGGTATGTCATTTCCTTTCGATTTACATTGATGTATATTTTTTAATATTGCAATTTTCATTATTCTCACCAATGTATATACACTCATTACAATTTATTTTTATGTTTCCGTAGATGGAAGAAAGTGAAGAAGAAGAAAACAATCAACGTCGTGAACAAAACATTTTTTGAAAATAACCCCAAGTCATGGAAGTAGCTCTTAGGCGTTGGATAAGAAGGTAAGCGAAGAATGATGATCACTATGTTTGGATATAAAAGCAAGGCATTGTACTATTTTTGGAAAAATGTTCTGTGAAATCGACTGCATATTTTCTTTAATATAATGGACATAGTGTCCCAATTGAAAGATAAAGGGATACCAATAATCGTCCCATTTTTGTATGAAAAAAAGAATGTCTTATTCATATATATATATATATATATATATATATATATATATATATATATATATATATATAATTAAAAAAAAAATTATTCTATTGTGTTCTCCTATTGTCGCTGTGCATTCTCCATTGTAGTTCTCAAATCTGATAAATAGAATTTAATTCATATGAATATTGTTTATAATATGTGTAGGCTTTTGATGAATAATGAATTTAAAAAAATCATAATAATTGCCTTGCCCACAGGTCGATGTTTCTAAAATACAAAATGAAAACCGGTGCGCTTGTGTATCGTACGTACATTTACTACCTATCGGGACCACACAAATACCAACTTCGGTTAAAATATCGGCGTTTGTACGTACGACGCTACAGTGCGTTTATGTATATATACGCACCCGGTGTCTGAACTGCGCCTGTAGACACACGCACGATCTTATTACCTATTATAAATTGTGTATGTCTATGTGATACTATGCAGGGCGTTTTTTTTGTCTATCTATTTATAGGTGCATTTGGATGACCAATGAGCCGCACGAATACGGAAATACCATTTAGAAATCTTGGTGCATTTGTGTGATAAATCCTCTTAAAGTGTTTATGTGTCGATAAACATGGTTAAACTTTTCATGTGACATATTTTGTAAAATCTGATACGGTGTGTAACCTCGATGCATTTGTGTGATACGATGCACGGGCATTTATATAAGAATACACACTAGCATTGATACGACCTATGGGCACTAATCAAATCCCAAGACCAATTAGAACGGCCCCGTGCATTGTATTACTGACACCGGAGCCCGATGTTGTTATTTTCCTTAACGACGGTGCATTCTCCTTTGACCGCCCCAGTGTTTGTCACAAATACGCATCGGTGCGTTAAAACACGATAAAAGCACTAATGAAAAAACATCCATAATAACCTTTGGCCACCCATTTTTTTTATTTGTGTTGAATTTCCCATTAAAAGCTGCACTTAAAACCTCCTTCTTCCTGGATGTAAGTGTGTATATTTTTTGACAATTTTATTGTTTATAACACTAAAAACACTCCTTTATAACCTCATCTGAGGTTTTTTGTATAGTGAATGGACATTCTTGATAGGGAAAATATCATGAATTTAATCAACACATGTCGCATCAGGAATGTAAAGCAAAGACAAAGTTGAATTTAATTCTTGAATTTACGTTGTCTAGCTCACATGTATTATCATGGGAAATTATATAATCACCCTCACGGAACTTGCAAGAAGGTTTCAATTTTCAATGAATGATTGCTTTCGAATCAGGTTGCAAGGTTTAATTCTTTCGTCCATCTGTGGATTGCAGGTATGGAAACTAGCACCACTAATTCAAACAAAAAATCCAAGCTAGTTAAAACTTCTGTTTCTGAAGGAATATACACTTTCACTAAGGGATCTTGCTAATGCAACTTGACCCTACTGCAAACCCTAATCTCATGAAAACAAGGCAAACTGCAAAACACTGTTTTAAGTATACCAAGGAATGGAGAAAGCTATCTGCTTGAAACTACTCTATGCATTATCTATTCTCTTTTACCTAATCAACACCCTGACGCATGATGTCTTGACTGAGACTTAAAAAGAATATATCCGTGTCACTCTCTGTTTCATACTTCTATGTGGATCTTTAAGTAACAGTAAGCTAGAATTCAAATGCAAACCAACACTGCTTCTTTAAATCAACGTGAAAATGATCCAAACAAAATCATGACAACTATTTGTTACCACAGTGGCATCAATCTGGGTATGCACATCTACAGGTCACTCAATGCACGGGACTATTCAGCACACATAAAAACAAAAATTATCGAATTTCTTTGCAACGAAGTCCAGGTTCTTTCACCGGAGTTGGATCTTAAGGTCATGCATGTTTCACCCTAGCTTATTTAGCGGAAAGATTAATTTTGAGTGTGTAAAAACCAAGGGTCCGCTCTCTCACAACAACTTGTTCTCACGGGCTGAATGGGGGTATGTACCCAAGCTCTATTTCTTGAGCAACGCCAACGGCATCGTAACGTAATTTATATGGAAGAAATCAGATTTGGTTATAATTATAATGATATTTCCAATCAAATCCTCGGAGCTACGCAATTGCCCCTTATGGCAAGGTTCCACTAGTGCCGAGATTTCTTCCCGATGCCAATCATGCAATTTGGGAATTTAACACTATAACATATGAATTAACCAGTTTCTCAAGATCTACTTTGAAATAAATTGCCATCCGATGATTTAAATCAATTGATGTTCATGCACCACAACAATGGAAGCAAACCGAGACACAATTCGATTTCAAAGATCTGGTGAATTCTACGCATTTAAATTAATGATATCCGAACTCCAGCAACATCAGATCAAGCCAAACCAAAATACGCAAATTCAATTAAATCTCGCATTCATACACTCATATCTACGTGATTCTTGGGGACTTTCGAAAAATGTAAATCAAGCATAAATCGATTGTCACAACTAATTAACTCTACAATTTAAAACACCAAAATTTCTTTGAAACTTCTAAAGAAAGGTTGACTATGCTAAACATAAATCGATTTCTCAACCAATTAATTCTTGCAATTCAAATCTTTCGAAACTCCAAAAAATGTAAATCAAACTCAAAGCAAATCGATTTTCAAAAATAATCAATGCCGCAATCGAGAATTTAACCACACATAGGTCTACGAACTTACCTCTTAACTAGTTCTATCTGGTTGAACCGGCATGGTGGGCCCTTGCCACACTCCGGGGGAAGCGCTTGATTACGTGATCAACTTACACCTACAACAATTTGTTTCAGTAGATTCATCACACCCACGACAATCTTCATTCAATCAAGTACACACCAACATTTAAATTCTGACTCTTACGAACATAAAATCATAGTGTATATTGATAGTCGAAAATGATACACATTAACTTTAATCAAAGTCATATGTCTCTCACTTTTTATAGGCATTCCCGGAGTTGCAGATCTTAGTAGCATTTATTACAAAACAAGACATTGAAAAATTGTGGATATGGTGATCCACAAAATCGCTTGCAGATTGTCCTAAATCAAACCACAATCTTTATAAAACCGTGATGCTACTATAAGAAAGATTATTAAATTGTGTGTTAATTGAACTCTACTATGCTGGAGTAGCCAATCGCTTACAATCACCCATCCTTGAACTTGCCTGGTAGCCGGAAGGAGCATCTGACTGTCGAGACGGAGCTTCTATGTTGGCATATCCACTGCTAATATGGTTGAAGGATCTTCCTCAAAGTCAAAAGAGCTAATCAAAACAAGTCCCGTACAGGAGGTCCATTATTCTACTCGTAATAATAAGTTAACAAATAAGCATGTTACTAAAGTGCCTGAAACTAGCTATGAAGTAGTGAAAACAATTATACTTGTATTTCCTTTTACCTTGCACTGTGGATTGATAGAAGTTTTGGCCATATTAGGGATAAAGAGAGGGAAAAGGGAAGTAGATATATGTCAAAAAACTGTCGAAAAATGAGGCAAAAATGTGAGGAGGAAATAGACAAAAAGTGGCCTCAACAAGATTTTTATGAGGAAACTCCGAGTCACTGGATGAAAGCATGAAATCCTTCAAAAGCTTCACTGTGCAACATCTCCTCGGTTAGACACGCAACATCTCTCGGTTAAACGCTACAACATCTCTCGGTTAAACGCACACACCAATATTCAAAACCTGCATCACCGAGTGCAATTTGGCTTGAGTTTCTCCATGCAAACACGCAAAGGCGGGCTGGGTAAACGCTGCATCACCACTTGAAAATCGACAATACGCTGCAACTCTGAGAACGCACAACGCCTTGAAATTTTTGCCCCAACCACTTAGTAAACTCATAATTTTTCCTTTGCCGAGAATTATTGATGGCTAGATGGAACAATGACTCGTTTTGAAATGCTTGATAGGCTTTATAGATTTAGTGGATTTGAAATTTCATTTTGAATCACCCACTTTCCTAATGTTCACTTTTCTTTGGCACCGATACTCTTTAATTTTCTCGACTTTTGGCACCGTAAAAAGTTGATCAACATGGATTTTGGCTCTTTTTTTCTCACTTAGGCCAGATATTATTGATTTTGGCACTTTGAAAGCTTTGGGATTTCATTTATTACATATAATAACATAAAATTACATTCATGAAAATTGAAATAAATTACAAATTTGATTTTTCTATCAAAAATTTCATTTTGATATAAAAGTTATTAAACTAGAAATACAACTTTGAAAGTATGATAATTACATCATGATAATATTCTTTTAGTCCCTCTCATATATGTGCATGACCCTCATCTGAATAAAGGAGTGACCTTGAGAAATGAAAAACCCTAATGACCTAATGGGACCGCTTTGACATCGATTTTTTTAATGAATTTCGACTTTAAATATTTCCAAGTGAACAGAGCATTTCCATAGGCTGTTATTATGCTCAGTGGAATCATGAGAAGGAGTCGACCCAATATGATCTTCTAAGGGGGGGAAAAACTTATTTGACAAGGACAAAACCACCAGTGGAACAATTTTATGTCATGACCTCAATGGAATGATGAAAAATTTATTCAAAATGGGACACCTAAGGTTCACATGAAAATGTGTTTTGATCACTAGTGGAATTATGCAAATATCGACACTAACATTGGCCTTATTGGGTATGGTGAGCTCCTTTGGAGGTGTCAAGAACATCGTAGACCAAGTGCCTAACCATTGGGTAAATATGAGTCAAACAATCCAAAAGACTGCATTACTAAACTAACTCAAAAAACCATTTAAAGTGAGTGGGAACCGACTCTAACCACTAATTGAAAATTAACTCCAAAACTCTATAAACAATAGAAAATAAACAAGCTTTATAGTCTTCACTTTGGGCCACAAGCTTAGATGACTATCTACATCCAAACCTTGCAAAAAAAGAAAATGGTATTGCTAATGAAAGTGAAACATTCTCGTCGAAAGTTGCACGTAAATAATAATGTTTCAAGAGCCTACCATTGATCGTGTCCTCCCAAAACATTCCCGTCCATTCATCTCCTTTAGCAAATAGGCATTCTATCCTCGATAGGCCAAGATCTTGTAGGGTCCTTTCAAATATTTTCAAACTTTATCGTGCTTACTTTTATCTTTCATTTCTCAGCATCCCATCTCAAAGACTACATCCTCCAAAGCCTGAAACTTATCTACTTTGGTTTTGCGTATCATAACTCTTCTTGATTTTCTCCCGACGCTTAGAAGAAGCCTTCAGTGAAACCACCTCCCTTGTTTTCTCAAAGGTGAATCATTTCATTGACTCGACGTTGAATATCATCTTCTTCACTCTGCACCATCTGCCTCGCAATAATCTCATAATCGAGATCGAAAAGTGATGTAGGAAACACTATATCTCGTACCATAAACCAATTCAAAGGGTGACATACCTACAGACTTCTGGTGCTCACTCGCCGCCCCACAAATCATTAGTAAGCTTCCTATGCAAATTTTTCTTGTTCTCCTCTAACGTTTTCTTAATGATATTCACCAAGGATTTATTAGAGGATTTAGCTAATCCATTTCCCCATGGATAATATGCGGTAGAATGGCCCAATCTCGACATTATACTTGTGGACAAAAACTCAACCATCTCCTTTGACTTAAATACTACAAAGCATTATCTGTAATAATTTTGTGAGGACAACCAAAACGAGACAAAAATATTGGATTCTAAAAATTGAATAATTATTGTGTCTATAGCTTGCCTTGTAGGAATAGCCTCGATCCACTTGGTGAAGTAGTTCGTGGTCATAGAATCCATCCGTGTTGTGCCGATGATGTAGGATGAACTTCCCCCAATAAAATCAAGCCCCCACTATTGAAAAAGGAGCATTTAATACAACAAGCTTCACATAAGAATAAGGAGTTTCCTTTTTCCCCGAAAAACCCGACATTCATGAGAGCTTTGTGACTGCTTTTGTACAAATCTAAAAATAGAGTTACCAATAATACCCTTGCTCTTAACACTTTGTTAGATGTTGTTTTTCCAAAACAAATGACCTCCACAATCTCCCCCTATGGAAGACATCCATTACCTCGCTTAGCTTCATCTTCAACCAGTATAAATTCAAAAGAACACCTCCCAGATCTTTCCAATAAAGGGCACTTCCTAGAATGCAATATTTAGCGTATTTCAATTTCAAAGACCTACCTCGACTTTTGACATTCTGTGAGGAGGACATAAGTTCCAAGGACATATACTATAATCGAATACCATGGTGAAGTGAGACACATTTCCGATAATTGCTTTTAGAGCGCCATCTTCTTCATCATTTGACATTGTCACAATAAGGTTTATGTCTAAAGCATGCAAGTTGGATTCAACCATCTACTTGGCTAACCCCCCCGTCCCTCGGGCATCTATTTTGGTAGGCCTCGATCTTGAGATCATACTCTAACTATCATTGCTATCCATTTACCTCTCCGACCTTCCGGATCGAGCCTGTGTGATAACCTCTTTCACCGACTTCATTTGGAACATAGGCTACAATATGTGAATGTAGAATATAGATCCGGAAATATTTCAAAGCTTTGATTAGGGCTAGAGCTTGTTTCTCAATAATGTTATAGCGAAGAGCAACATCTCCAATGGCTCGATCGAAGAAAGAAATAGGTTGTTCAACTTGATCCTTCTTTTGCATCAAAACCGTAGCCTAAGGTGTGCTCGATATGCAAATGAAAATATTATGAAATCACTAGTATAATTTGGACTAAACAAAAACAGGGGTCGTGGTTAAAGCAAGCTTTTACCAAGTTGAAAAGACTTCATAGCATCTGTGGTCCATTTTACACTCGCTTTCCTTCTTCAACATATTAGTCATTTCCGCGCAAATGCTCAACTAAATTAGGAACAAATCTCGCGTAAGAAGTTTCATCTTACCATTGAAAGCTTGTATCTCCTTTTTATTCCGTGGAAAATCTATCTTTCTGAATGGCTTCTACTTTCGAAAGGATCAATGCGAATGCCATCTTTGGAAATTATGTGACCAAACAGTTTACCTTCCTCCATGGAAAAAAACACTTTTCTTCTGTATTCAGAGAAATTTCCAAACTCCCCACATTTCGAAAAAATTTCCTCAAATGATACAAATGTTGATCATCGAAACTAGAAAACACTGTCAAATAATCTAGGTAAACCACTAAGAAAAATATCCTTCTCATTATAAAAAGGATATATCCATCGCAGCGCTGAAAAAGTAGCCCCTCGCATTCTTGAGTCCAAATGGCATTTTTTGACATACTCAAAAGGTACCCCCCACGGTGTTGTGAAAGCAGTTTTACCTTGGTCTTCTTCATGTACCAAAATCTCGATTATAACCCGAATAAACCATCAAGCAAAGGACATCTCGTGATGCTCCAACTACCCTTTGCAAAAACATGGTCCATCTTAGGAAGGGGATAATTATCCCTTAAATATACTTTATTCAAATCTGAAAATCAATGCATAACCTTATCTCTTGTATTTTTCCTTACTCGGGAGGGCGGAAACGTGAAGTCAAGTTGCTACTTTGTGAGAATCTAAATAAAAAATTTTCAATAGTTCTACTAACATTTTATAAAGTTCTACGAACTATTTATTACGTTCGTCGAACTTTTGAGCGTCCGTTAATATTGACTTTGACCGTGACGGCCCAAAGAAATCGTACTTTGCCTGAGGCTCCGCAAATCAGAATGCCAATAGTCGGTCGAACTATTATAAAGTCTGCCGGTCTATGAGAGTTCGGTCAACGGAAGTTCGGTCGAACCATGCTGTGGACAACAACGTCTGCCGAAAGTTGTCGGGGCTTATCGAAGTTTTCATTGTTTCGCGCGTCTTTTTGTTTTCTCGTCGGCTCCGCCGGGCGATTTCCGCGCGATTGGTGGTCGAGGTTCAACGCGATTCATTGTTTCCGCGCGATTCATTGGGCTTCTGTCGAGGGTTAAGATCCGCCGGTACGTTGAGCTTATCATCTCACGGCACGTTGAGCTATCATCTCACGTAGCACGTTGAGCTTATCTCAGAACTCACATGAAACCTATGTAAACAAGCGTGTAAAATAGTAAAATAGTAATCAGAGTAAAATAGTAATGTGTATAAAACTGCTATGACTGTTATGAACATTTTCCAAACAGTTATGTTAAGGACTGCTTTTTTGTGTAAAATAGTAATCAGAGCAAACTTGAGTATATGTTGTGCTGGCAGATTATTATATGTTGCCCTAGCTTCTTCATCTAAATCTTTCCTGCCTTCTCTCTGCCTGCCATCCACATTTAACTCCTGTTTCACACACAAACAAATAAACAAAAAAGGTTGAACGCAGTATCGATCTCCAAACCCGCCTTCCGTCCAAGCTCCTTGTCGTATGCACCATTTCCTCCCCATTTCGAGCCGCCGTCCGCACCCACGTCCAAGTGGACTCGCGAAACTAAAACGAGAAAGTCAAAACACAAAAAAAATTCATAGATTTTTTTCTTACGCCGGCATTTTTTCAATTTCTCTCGATCGATTTCATTTTTTAATTCATCATGTTAACGTAGGGTTAGGATTCGATTTTTCTTTTATAGCGTAAGTTTTTCAGTGTGTATTATGTTTTAAGTCTCGACTTTTTATTTAATTGTAGATTGTAATTTCGATTTTTAATTTAAGCCGTAGAGTAAGGGTACGTAGTTTAGTTTTTATTTTTATTTTTAGATGTTCTTAATGCTTAGATTTCAAATTAATTTATTTTTTGTTTCAAACTTAGTTTTAGGATCGTTTTATGTATTATTGATCTCTCAAAAAACACCGTCAAAGGGACCATTTCTTTCCATCGATTCACCTCTCGTCCGTATCCGATTTGCGAAATTCAAACAAAGGTCAAAACGACGCGCATCCGTCAATCCTCTTTCACGCGCTCTAGCTTTCATCTAAATCTTTCCCGTCTCTTCGCCCGCCATCCATATCAACTCCGTCTCGCACACAAAATAACAAACAAAAGGCTTAACGTAGCCGGATCTCCAAACCGCTTTCTGTCTAAGTTCTTTGGCTTATAACATTTTCCCGCCTCGAGTCGGTCGTCTGCACCACGTCCAAGTGGACTCGCGTAAACTCAAAACGCAGAAAGTCGTAAAATACAAAAAATTGCGTTAGATTTTTTCACGCCGGCATTTTTTCAATTTCGATCGATTTCATTTTTAATTCATTGTGTTAACATAGGGTTAGGATTCGATTTTCTTTTTTATAGCGTGTTTTCTTTGTTATGTTTTAAGTTCGATTTTTATTTAATTGTAGATTGTAATTTCGCATTTTTTAATTTAAGTCAGAGTAAGGCAATAGTTTAGTTTTTATTTTTATTTTTTAGATGTTTCATCGCTTAGATTTCAAATTAATTTATTTTTTGTTTCAAACTTAGTTTTAGATTTGATTAACTTTTAGATTTTAGATTTCGCAGGCATGTATTGAAATCGCATTTGTTATACTAGTATTCCAAGATGATCATTCATTAGTATAAACACGACAATCACTATGATTACACTATCATTATTCATAAATAATACTATGATTACGCCTTAATAAAAGCATGAGTACCTCGTTTAGATCAGCTTACTTGGAACATGAGTGGTCATAACACCATTGGTTCGTAGTAACCCAGATTTGTGTGTAATGATAAAGCTTCATGATATTACTTTCATAGCACATTTTCATCAAAAAATTTCTCAAAAAAGCATGTACGATCCTAGATCCTACTCCTCGAACATGTGGTCAACTATAAGTAAGATGTTAATAGCAATACCCAAAACGAAGAGCAGAGAACAATCCTCAAAAGATTAATAACCAATAAAAGAGCAACCCTCTTACCTACCACGAGTTTATATTTTGTTTAAATAAATATCAAATGCTTGTTATTATAGAAGATATGAACATTGTCAATTTCATAGTAGGATTTTTAAGTAAATGATTAGTTTGTTGGAAAGTAATAGATTTTGGTTTGGTTTAGATAGAATTATAAAAACCATATTATAGGTTCAATTAATTAACTTTTTTCAAAATTGTATGAACCATTGTAGTGTTTGTGGTAGTTAAATTTAACTTATCCTTGTTGTGTATTTGAAAAATACTGGATCATAAAAAGTTCATCTGATTTATTCTCTATCATGTTTTCAATTGATTTCACCCTAGTCAATATGGTATTATTCTTTATCACAAAAACTAGAAACTCCACTAATGAGGAACTCTATTACTTTATTCCTTTTTGCATTTCTTTCTCTTAGTATTAGCCTAAACGTTGATTTCTACAAGGATATGATATGATTTTTTATTTTTTTTACTTTAAGAACCAAAACTTTGGAATTTCTCCAAGACTTCATATAGTTTATCTCATTTCTAGGGCCTTCTTAAACAATTTATTTTTTTAATGAAGAAGCATGCTAAATGCCTTTCTTTTTAGGGCTTTTTAAATACTTATTTTGAATGAAGAAGCATGTTAAATACCTTAAGAATGCAAGGAATTTAAGGTTGCATTTCAATTTTGAAAATTTTCTACAATAATTTTTGTAGGATAATTTGTTAATGCAAGTTTCCATAGTTATTTATAATTTTTATTTTAATAGAAAGAGCCTTCAACCAAAAAATACCCAAGGTTGGGGTCCTGCTGTAGCCCTTGAGACACATTAGGTCATCCCACCAATTCATGCCCCATGCTTCATGAGTTGAAGGGTATCCTTCATACCCCTTACACCCCCCATTTCTCCCCACTCCATCATGTGATGTTGCCACCTCATCACGTAATAAGGGTTTAAGAACCAATCACCTCTTGTCTATTTATGTGAAACACAAACATTATACACAACATTTGCTCTACTCCGACGATAACAAGATGTGTTGGTCACCATACATCATGCCTCAATAGTAGCACCACCACTTACACCAACCTCATATGTTGATGATTCCTTCCACCATTTATTATGTCACTAACTCTGCTAATTAGTATTTACATGCCTTTGAGTGCTCTATGGTTAAAGACACCAACATCTTATCTATATGTGTCCCGTACCTATCAAATACCATCATCACCGCATGCATCAAGTGACATCCCTCTATCAAGATCCCAATCCGCCCAATTTTGATGCTCCTCATACACTAAGTACCTTGACCATATCAATGGAATGCCCAACTCCTAGCATGGTTCCCACCACACCAACACAACTATTGGAGATTCAAAAACGACCTCACCACTTAGAAAATGATACGAAATTATTTTGCTCCCTGTACTAGAACAATACATAGAAAGAATAACATAATTAATAGAAGAGATAAAAATATGAATTAGAGAAAAAGGACTAGAAGAAGAAATAATAGAGCTCATGTACAAATTTCCATATTTGTTGCATTTATGTGTGTCTAACATAACTCTATTTCCTCTCAACATCTTGGCTTATGCAACATGCACCATACTTTCTGAATTTGCAAAGACCCAGAACCCTCCACCCCCCATTTAAATGACCCTACAAGTTGATTCTTTTAGTTTTTTCACTTATAAGCATAAACGCACATTATACGATGGAGAATTTCCTAGTTTTCCCTTGTTAATATATTTAATAAGGGAAAGCATATTCCTCCTGTCATATTAATAATATGTTGGATTAGTATAATTGTTCCATATTTTGCCTTATTATATTGTGCAAGTGTAATTCAGAAGTATAAGAACCTGGATTGTATCAATGCTTGTAATTTATCTCACAATTAATTTACCCATTAGGATGCTTTTGACCTAGTAACTTGAGAGATGAAAAAAGATCCTATCACATTAATGTGTGAGGATCCATTTTCACAATGAACATTAGAAAAAAGACAATATTCATTGTATTGGTAATATAGTCAACTAGTAGACTATTCAATTATTAACAAAGTTGATGAAAGAATGCAAGGAATTTAAGGTTGCATTTCAATTTTGAAAATTTTCTACAATAATTTTTAAAGATAATTTGTTAATGCAAGTTTCCATAGTTATTTATAATTTTTATTTTAATAGAAGTATTCTTCAAATTTAAAAATACCTGGCATAGTCCCACAAAGCCCTTTGAGACACATTAGGTCATCCCACCAATTCATGCCCCATGTTTCATATTGAAGGTATCCTTCACACCTTTACAAATTCCCCCATTTCTCCCCACTCCATCATGTGATGTTGCCACCTCATCACGTAATAAGGGTTTAAGAACCAACTAATTTTTGTCTATTTATGTGAAACACAAACATTATACACAACATTGTCTCACCTCCGACGATATCAAGATGTGTTGGTCACCATACATCATGCCTTAATAGTAGCACCACCACTTACACCAAAATTCATGGACATCTTGTCACAAACAAACCATCAACCGAAAACACATCATTTTCTCTCAAAGAAAAAAAATTCACATCATGTGAATATGTCCATGTACTCTTACATATTTGTGTACAAAACCATCAACCAAACAAGTTGACAAAACATGCCTCTTCAAACAATCGACTCTTAGCTCAAATACAGAGCTCATGTACTTTCTCTCTAACAAGGGAAAGCGCTAGATAGTCTCCATCATGCTAATCGTACGTTGGATTTGGTGATAATTGTCTCCATATTTTGGCTTTTTGACCCGCAAAACATAATTATTTTAGAAGGGAGGGAAGGAGGGATGATCACATTGACTTGCTTGATGACCTGTCTATGAAGATTAACTACCTCAAGAATTATTTTTTTGCGTAGGGAAAGAGACACATTCCCATGTATAGTTCTTTGATATTGTTAATGCCTCTAGTGTTTACTTCTACAAGTTCTATAGGCAGAGTCTGTAAAGGGCCAGGTAGCCTCTGGATCTCATCTTTTATGAAAGGTGACATATCTAGTAAATGCCCCTACAGTCAATATCTGGAATGGATCTAAATAGAAGTTCTTCATTTTAATATCCGTAAAACACAACAACTTTAACGGTAAACTATGTACATGTTCCATTCATCATGAACACAAACCTCACAAGCCTCCTTGGCTTTGGAGCATTTTCCATGTTTTCCATAACCAAGACTCAAATAATTAGGCCCTTCTTGAAGAACATTTGCCTCAACTATGCCTTGTACATGCTTGCCTTTAAAACCCTTTACTTTCATAGCACATTTTCATCAAAAATTTTCTCAAAAGCATGTACACATTCATTTTCAGAGGAAATTGAAGGTACTCTAATGTCTCTAATGTCTCTCAAAAGCACGTACACATTCATTTTCAGAGGAAATTGAAGGTAGAAACCAATCTAGCTAATTCTTCTAACCAACCTTGACTAAAATGAGCTAAATTGTACTTTGATACGAACTTTATTTAAATTGTCCACCCCACATTAGGCACCAATGATTATAACCTTTAATGGGCTAGCACTGGTTTGTATTCATCATCTCAAAATGACCTAGTAGATGAAAAATTATCATGTTTGTAATCATAGTTTCACACCATCTACATATGACCCTTCTACACATTATATGATTGAATTTATGGTAGGTCATCTCTTCTATCTAGACCATGATTGATTGTGACATTAGGTGAATAAAGGAAATTTGATAAGGAAGGGATTAGTATAAGTTTGTCTTCCTCCACGCACTCCATATCCAGTGATTGCCTATTTTTTTTCTTCCAACATTTTATTTTGGAAATTCATTTTGGTAGTTAATTCTACTAATAGTCACAACACACTTGGAAGTCAAAGAAATTGTTATATACACTACTAAACTCAATTAAAATTGTTTGTTATTGGACTTTACAATAACAAACAACGTAGAGTTCATTAATGTAGTAGTGTATATGATAATTATATGTATAGTGGTGTGGCTATCGATAAAATTAGCTGCTAATGAATTCCGAGAATAGAAAGTTGGAAGTGGAAAATTGAGAAATCACTAGCTATGGGGCGGATGGAGGAGGACAAGCTAGAAACTATCTTCTGCTCATAAATTGTATTTTATTCACTTGTTGTCACAATCATTCATGGGATAGGTAGAGAGGACGACATTTCAAAAATTCATGCATATAATATGTAGAAGGGGTCATGTATGAGATGGTGTGAAGTGATGATGATGGACATGGTAAATTTTCATGTGCCAAGTCATTTTTAGATGATGACAAACCAATATTAGCCATTTTAAGGTTATAATCATTAACAAGAAATATGGGTAAGGAAATTCAAAGTGCCAAATTCTAAGGAACAAGCCATATTTGCTTCTCAAAAACTTTATTTGATATATTCTTAAAAAACCAAGTACAAATTTTAGTAATCCTAGAATCATGCTTTACATAAGGTAAAATTGGGGAACTCATGACTTGTACTATAGATTAAAAAAACATTTAAACTTACCAAAAAATATATGATAAAAATTGACAAACTACATACCCTTAAGCTCAAGGGGATATAATCATTCTTGCCTTCCATATAGATAATGAAAATGATTGTTCTAAGTCTCATGTTGCTTCTCATATTATTTTATAAACCTTGGTTGGAAAGAAAAATATGAGGGCAGAAATGTAAGAAATATAGAACATACTGGATTTAACAGCCCCAAACTGGATTTTACTTCGAGGTATTGATTTTTTGAAGTCTATTTTGTGAATGTTGACCAATAGATATATATCATGGAGGATGAAAGATGAAGATCGGCCGAATCCAATATGGAGGCTCAGGGATTGGAGGATGTTCACGGTATTTAAATATAATCTTAAATCTCCATACATGTGTGTACGTATGGAATTGATTTTTTTATTAACTTTGTGAGTGAAATTAGTTGTTAATAAGTTTCATATTTTAATGTTTAGGAGGCAAGAGGAGAAGGCTTTCTACTCCATCAATGGAGCGTGGCCAAGGTTCAACCGGTCGAAGTAGCAGGGTGCGGGAAGGGGGTGATATTTATTCCCCCGAAGGCCAGCAATCAACGGCTGCTGGTTCTCAACAGGGTCACTGTGGGTTTGGTTCTCAGCAGCATCTTTCTGGGGCTGGTTCTCAGCAGGGACATGTTGGAGATGATGTTAACCAACAACATCAAGGTTGCCATCAATTTCAATATTTTTTCATTAAATTTTTACAACTTTTTTTACACGTGTTTTTTCTAATATATGAAATTTTATATATATTGATGCAGAAGCTAAAAATGTTCGAGCCAGTGGTTAAAAAAGGCGCAAGGCAGTGCGCTACATTGAAGAAGAAGGCTGTCAACCTAGCACAACTTATCCGGCTGAGATTACTGATATACCATGGGAAACAAACATGGCGGAATGCACCTTACAAAGGTGTCAAAGCCTTTATGCAAAATTGCAGATAGATCTCCAGGATTTGACTCTACCTGCTAAGAGTAGACAAAGCCTACAGATAGTTACACATTCATTGAGTGAAATGGTAAAAGTGTACAAATATTTGGGGCCAACCACTGATTCGTTTGTAGAAGTGATGAGAAAGAGAAGAGAAACAGTGATAGGTCCCGATAAATGGCAGGACATAAAAAAAAGAGTTTCAAGAGATAATGCTAAGTCAATGTTTAATTATAAGGAAGGGCTAAAAAGAAAGATGTTGAAGGTGCAGTATTTCAAGCACCCAGACATAGCAAAATATTTGTATAGTCGACATCTTGCGGCCTTTGGAAGGCTTCCATGGAACGATGAGGTTCCTCTTTATTTTGCACAAATGTTTTATGCAGAATTTTTTAAGGGTATGAAACCCGACTACAATGATCTTCCTTGAGAATTTTTTGGCCCGGGGAGAGGTCGATTATGTCAACGTAAGGGCGCAAAGCGAGATGTGGAGTTGCCTCGCCCTGAGCCGCCATTGGTGAGTCGACCGTCTCGAGTCGGAACCTTGCGATCAGAGATGGATGCGACTTCTCAAATGAGTCGTGAAGCAAGAGATATTCATGATCGAAAATGATCTGCGGATTGAGTGGAGTCGATCTTGGCTTAAATCGACAAAGAGCACGTGAAAATGCACGTGCCAATTTTGTTTATCATACAGATGAGGAGATTTACAACATGAATGTTGAAGATCTCCGAACATACGCAATAAATTGTCGCAATGGTCTGCAAGACCTAATTTTTCGTGAGGAAGAGGGCACCCGAACGGTATGTGTTAGTGACCTTAGGGTTTGAAATTATATCTACATATACATGTGTACAATTTGTAATAAATACATGTGTATGTACACATGTATACATTTATTTGTATGTGTACATTAATCTAACAAAAATGTATGATTATATGTTAAAACACCATTTGCGGTTCTCGAAGCATGATGCGTGATGAAAATGTTATTACGTTCGGGACCTCGAAACCAAACGATGCAGATGGGTCTGACCATCATGATATATTGGCACATGTATGTTAGTGTTTTTTAAGTGACTCTAAAATAAATAATTGTTGCCACACATGTACATGTATGTATATATATAATTCGATAAAATGTTTTAACAGGTACCGATTCCGTCTGATGTTTTTGGGATCCCGGTACCTTCTTCTTCTTTGGGAGATATACCTTCTACTTCATTGGGAGATGACCAAGTATGGACAATTTTTCACAAGTTCAAAATTTATGTTACCTCAAAAAGTTCCATAAAAAATTGAGATATATAGAGAGAGATCTATATTTTGAGTTATTTAAAAAATTTTGAATTTAGGTTTGTATAGAAGATTTTTTTAATCCGAGGACTTTAGTGACGGAGATAGGGACATCCACAACATTTGAAGAAGTTGTCTTTTGTTCTTTTTTTTAATATTATTGTTCAAATAAGTTTATATATATGTACACACGTGCATTTTCATTTGAAAGTTTTTAATTTATATAAATTATTTATGTATATATATATATATATATATTTATATTTAACTGTACATGTATATTGTACAGGTTACCACTAGAGATGTTTCTATGGTAGATCCTGTTCATCAAATGGAGAGGCAACCTTACGAGGTATTGCGCGATTTTTTTGTTATATTTTGTTTTTTACATGAAGTTCTAGATATATATATTCTCGTTCATTTTTAAAACTTCAAATTTTAATGTTCAAGTACATGTACATTGTGTATGTAGGTTTTCCCTTTACAAGATAGCGAGCCAATCGAGACCCGGAGGCTAGATCTTCCATTTGATGGACAAGATACACAGTAGATTTGATTTTATTTCAAAATTTAGATGGTTTTAAAATTTGTTAAACTTGATACAGTTTGATACTTGAGTGAGATTTACAATTTTTGGACATATTTTATTACAATATGTTTTTTGGACATATTTTTGGACATATGTTAAATGTTTTTGTTGGATAGTTGAATTATAATTGGCATGGCATGTGATATTTAATGTTAAATGTTTTGTTAGATAGTTGAATTATAATTGGCATGGCATGTGATATTTAATGTTAAATGTTTTTGTTAGATAGTTGAATTATAATTGGCATGGCATTTGAAGTTTTTAAAACTACATGAATGATGGAATGTGAACCTACATTTGCACATGTGGTAAATTGAAATGTTACTTGTAACAAGACAATCCCATTGATTTCATTACATTATATATGTTGATTTCTGATTTGATATAATTGCATACATATGATGGTACATTACTTGTAAAGTCATTGGATTAATAACTTGTTCATTGATTTCAGTTTTCTTTGGATGGTTTTAGTACTTTTGGCATGTGAATGTGAAGTAATGTTATCATTGAATTACATTTGACATTTGATATTTAATGTTAAATATTTTTGTTGGATAGTTGAATTATAATTGGCATGGCATGTGATATTTATTGTTAAATGGTTTTGTTGGATAGTTGAATTATAATTCTAATGGTATCTGAAGTTTTTAAAACTACATGAATGATAGAATGTGAACCTACATTTGCACGTGGTAAATTGAAATGTTACTTGTAACAAAACAATCCGCATTGATTTCATTATGTAGTATATGTTGATTTATGATTTGATATAATTGCATGTATGATGGTACATTACTTGTAAAGTCATTGGATTAATAGTGTTCATTGATTTCAGTGTAAGCGCAAAAAATTATTGACAATGTAGAATGACTTTTGTGTTATAATAATTAAACCTAATAATATTGGAGAGCAAGAGAGACTTGAGGTATGGTGTTTACTACAAGAGTTTGAGCTAAATATTTAAATGGTTTATCTATCTTTCATAAAATAGTTTAAGATTGATCCCAAGAATTAAGAGAATGTCTCGGTCCATCATTGGTATGGTCCATCATAGAATGATCATCCATGTCAATGACTCTTAAGTCTATCTTTCCAAACCATGAGCCTACTCTCACATGTGTGCTTTTCATGACACCAGTCGTGCTACTTTTATCCTTGAGTTGACTGCCTTGAAAGCACTCAACTCTTTCTCGATGCTAGCCTTCCTCTTTCTAAGAGATGAAGCTGCCTTTCGACTTAGGAAGCTATGGGTAGCCCCCGTGTCTATCAAAGCAGCGAAATTTTTCCCATGTACGGTTGTAGACATGAATCTCAAGTCCAAGGAACTTTCATCATCATTCCTCCTTGTCTTGTGCCTTACTTTCGCAATCTTCTTCAACATTTCCTCTTCCAATATGTTTTTCGAACTAGCCCTTGGCTTAACAGCATGCTTTTCACATATCTCTTCTCATGAAGCTCCATATAACAATTTGATCTTGAGCTTGCTTGAATTGGTTCAAGCTCTTTCTTTTTCGATTTCTGTCTAATTGCTCCAATACGACATATATTGACTCCTTCCAAACGAAGTGCACCAATCCTCTTAGTGTGGTCGTCTTCTTTTCCAAGTGTGCCAACACATGCATTTTCTTTCTTCAAACCAATAGGTTTGGGATCAAGAAAGTCCCTCTTGATCTTATCTTCCATGTTCTTGACTTTACCCTGCAACGTGGTGCTTATTTCCTTCAAGTGAGCCCTTTCCATAAAGAGTTCCTGAAGTCTTTGTTCACCTTGTCGTATCTCCCTGTCAAGCTTTTCAATTTCAGCAGTTTGTCTAGAAAGTCCATCCTTGGAATTTCTTGCGTGAAAAACCAAGTAGGTTGAACCAACTTTGGTCTAGTGCATTGGAATTCATTAAAGAATTGGTCATTAGCGCTGCTTCAAGCTAGGAGTGAGCATCGTCACCAACCTACATTGAATATTTTACACTCCCTAGGGTGAATGATACTTTAAATTGATTGACAGTCTAAGACTTTCGAATTTTTCCGAATGCCAAATGATCTTACAAAGTTAGTATTTATAATATTTTAGTAGGTCATTCGGCGACAACTTTTACCGAAAACTTGAAACGACTTTGGCGTGTGATATTTAATTTGTTAAATGTTTTTGTTGCATTTTTGAATTATAATTGGCATGGCTTAACAGTGCTTTTCACATATCTCTTCTCATGAAGCTCCATAGAACAATTCGATCCTGGGTCTGCTTGAATTGGTTCAAGCTCTTTCCTTTTTGAATTTTGTCTAATCGCTCCAATACGACATATATTGACTCCTTCCAAACGAAGTGCACCAATCCTCTTAGTGTGGTCGTCTTAGTGGCGTGTGATATTTAATTTGTTAAATGTTTTTGTTGGATTGTTGAATTATAATTGGCATGGCATGTGAAGTTTTTAAAACTCGAGTTTTGGATGGTTTCAATCTACATTTTGCATGTGATATTTAATGAACTTTAAATGTTAAATGTTTTAATGATGCACAATATATAATCAAAGGGGTTTTAAAACTTAAAGTTTTGGATGGTTTCAATTTACAACTTAAAGTTTTGGATGGTTTCAACCTACATTTGCACATATGGTAAATTGAAATTATGTTACTTGTAACAAGACAATCCCCATTGATTTCATTGTATATGTTGATTTTTAATTTGATATAATTGCATGTGTGATGGTACATTACTTGTAAAGACATTGGATTAATAGTGTTCATTGATTTTAGTCTAAGCGCAAAAAATTATTGACAACGTAGAACGATTTTTGTGTTATAATAATTAAACCTAATAATATTGGAGAGCAAGAGAGATGAGGTATGGTGTTTACTACAAGAGTTCGAGCAGGTCATTCGGTGACAACTTTTATTGGAAACTTGAAACAAAGAGAATCTATCTTTGGCTAGGACATCATTATAACCTTTCAGTATAATAGACCCTTTGTCATACTGAAATCTGTGATCATTATAGTATAATAGACCCTTTGTCATACTGAAATCCGTGATCCGTGATAACAATTTGATCCTGGGCTTGCTTGAATTGGTTCAAGCTCTTTCTTTTTCGAATTCTGTCTAATTGCTCCAATACGACATATATTGACTCCTTCCAATCGAAGTGCACCAATCCTCTTAGTGTGGTCGTCTTCTTTTCCAAGTGTGCCAACACATGCATTTTCTTTCTTCAAACCAATAGGTTTCGGATCAAGAAAGTCCCTCTTGATCTTATCTTCCATGTTCTTGACTTTACCCTGCAACGTGGTGCTTATTTCCTTCAAGTGAGCCCTTTCCATAAAGAGTTCCTGAAGTATTTGTTCACCTTGTCGTATCTCCATGTCAAGCTTTTCAATTTCAGCAGTTTGTCTAGAAATTCCATCCTTGGAATTTCTCGCGTGAAAAACCAAGTAGGTTGAACCAACTTTGGTCTAGTGCATTGGAATTCATTAAAGAATTGGTCATTGGCGCTGCTTCAAGCTAGGAGTGAGCATCGTCACCAACCTACATTGAATATTTTACACTCCCTAGGGTGAATGATACTTTAAATTGATTGACAGTCTAAGACTTTTGAATTTTTCCGAATGCCAAATGATCTTACAAAGTTAGTATTTATAATATTCTAGTAGGTCATTCGGCGACAACTTTTACCAAAAACTTGAAATGACTTTGGCGTGTGATATTTAATTTGTTAAATGTTTTTGTTGCATTGTTGAATTATAATTGGCATGGCTTAACAATGCTTTTCACATATCTCTTCTCATGAAGCTCCATAGAACAATTCGATCCTGGGTCTCCTTGAATTGGTTCAAGCTCTTTCCTTTTCGAATTCTGTCTAATCGCTCCAATACGACATATATTGACTCCTTCTAAACGAAGTGCACCAATCCTCTTAGTGTGGTCGTCTTAGTGTGGCGTGTGATATTTAATTTGTTAAATGTTTTTGTTGGATTGTTGAATTATAATTGGCATGGCATGTGAAGTTTTTAAAACTCCAGTTTTGGATGGTTTCAATCTACATTTTTCATGTGATATTTAATGAACTTTAAATGTTAAATGTTTTAATGATGCACAATATATAATCGAAAGGGTTTTAAGACTTAAATTTTTGGATGGTTTCAACCTACATTTTCACATATGGTAAATTGAAATTATGTTACTTGCAACAAGACAATCCCCATTGATTTCATTGTATATGTTGATTTCTAATTTGATATAATTGCATGTATGATGGTACATTACTTGTAAAGACATTGTATTAATAGTGTTCATTGATTTTACTTTAAGCGCAAAAAATTATTGATAATGTAGAACGATTTTTGTGTTATAATAATTAAACCTAATAATATTGGAGAGCAAGAGAGATGAGGTATGGTGTTTACTACAAGAGTTCGAGCAGGGCATTCAGTGACAACTTTTACTAGAAACTAGAAACAAAGAGAATCTATATTTGGCTAGGACATCATGTAAGATGCTCGACATAAATAGTAAAATTGTACTTAAAAGCCGAGATTCGGGCAAGTGGGGACAACCACTTGTTATCTCGTCCCTTGGAGGCTAGGCCATATGGGGACCGAATCTGACTTTACAAAATAAAGTGAAATAGTTTGTACCATATGGTCGGGGAACATATACAAAAACAATTAATATACAAGAACAATTAATTTCATTCTAGAATATATATATCCAATACATATTTAACATTTTTAATCAATGCACATGTATAGAAAAACTATTTTTAGTGGAAACTAGAGCACGTGCTTGTACCCAAATAATTTGTAACATTTGCAAACCACAAATAACATAAGCAGTTCAATTTTTAGTTGAGTACTGAAAGGTTTAAAAGATAATAAATTGTTGTCCTGACACTTCACTCAAAAAAATTCGAATGGAATTCCATCCTCAATAATCCGTTCATGATCGGATTTTGACATTTTCCATTTCTTAATTTTTGATTTTTTCTTTGATTGAACTTCTATCAACTTTATGCGTGCTGCACACACCAAGTGACTATATTGACAACTTATGGAATCAGGTTCATAGTCTTCGAAGTAAACAAAGTCTCCACTTTGACGAGTTTTTTTGAAAAAATAACCTTTCAGTATAATAGACCCTTTGTCATACTGAAATCCGTGATCATTATAGTCTTGTAATAATTTCGTTTTTTGTTCAGTGCAACGCATCAAATAATACTTCAAATTTTCATCGTTGTCAATAGGTGCAATTACAGCAAAAACATCTCCTACACAATAAAATAAATTTAACATTTAATTATACATATTTAAATTTAAATTTGTAAATCTTTAAATCATTAAAAAGTAATTCAAATGTTACCTTCTCTAACAAGATCAGAAACTCGATCACCATCGGATGATATTGTAGTTTCATCTGATTCCATTTCTTCAATCATTGCAACAGACATTTTTCCCTTTGTATTTAGCTCTGTATGTTTCCAATCGTTCACATACATTTTGTTTTCACAGACGTCATTGGATTTTGTGTTGTCTATGCAAACATCACAAAACAAGAATATTTTCTTTTATCCAATGCAAACACATTTGTGGACAATTTTGTTTGAATTGAATGCAATTTTCGAGTCCCTTTTATTGTTCCAACTTCATTTCCAATTGATCTATTTACGTCTCCGATTCCAATATGCCAGAAAAACCTTTATATGGAAAATTAGAAAAAGAATTTGTAAATATGATATCAAAATACAATTAAAAAATATCATTGCATGATAAATGTACAATGTTTAAAATTAGATTACCAATATAAATTAAATTGAATGTACCTTTGCACTTCTCGTGATGGGTTAATCTCATGGCTTAGAGCATTTTTGCACCATTGAACAACTTCTTCGGCGTTTGCAAGTCGGCGTGCAAAGTGGTTCATTTGATATCTTCGAAGTGCTCGTTTTATGCATGCTCCTGCACCGTCATGTTCTCCTTTTCCATGGCCAGTCTCAAATAAATTCCAACAATGTTTAATGGAGGTTTTCTTATGAAGACGACACAACCAAAAAAATGATCGTGCAGATTTGAATTGACCTGCGCATCCGTCTGACCATATCCAATGTTCATTGAATGTTATTCCACGATTTTCAATGAATCATAAATTTTTCCAAAACAATGTTGTACAAAACATGTATCATGCGTACGATCGTCACTGATATAAAAATGATATTCTTTAATGATATGTCTACTTTCACTCGTGCTTTCTATATGATCGACATTTTGTTCAGCATGTCTATATAGAATATGAACGAGCATGGAGACTTGGTCAGAGTGATAGTATTCACTCTGAATTTCTTTTTGTGGAGCAAATGTGTAGTTTTCTGCAAAATCAATCACTGACAAAATGTTTCCTGGTGGAAAAACTTCACGAGATTTTTTGAATTTCAAGTCTTGCCATCGAGCTCTATGGGAATGCATGGTGTATTTGTAAATTTCTGCTTCAAACTTTCTCAAAAAGTCTATTAGAAAAATTTCGTCTTCTCGTAATTCGATTCTTTTAACACTATCTGCACTTTGAATCGATGTACTGATATATTCGTATCTCTTCCATTTCACTTTCATGTTGGAAAATGATTGATCATTTATATCAATACGATATTTGTTTTGAAATTTAGTCAAATTTCCACAATCATCGCATTTTTTACCACCAACACATTTCTTTTTGTAAAATAGTTCATTGCTTTCTCTTTCACATATAATTTGAGATATGAAATCACAGATAGTGGAAGGAGGAGGTGAATCCTTCCATAATGTTCTACTGAAATCAAGGAATGTGTCATAATATAACTCAAATTCCACATGATAACGACAACAACAAGTGTCGCGTACGGTGATAGGTTTTACATACCATGGTTTTGTTGAACAAAAGCACTGAGTGAAACTTGAATTTGACGATTCTCTTCTTTGAACTTGTTGAATAACTCTATTTGAGTGGTTTCCAAGAGATGTTTTTCATGTTCTTCGTATTGATTTCGTGCTATTCTTCTTTGCATCACATGTCTTGCAGTGGGTGAAACACGCGAATTGTTCTTCCAATATTCATATGTTATTTTTTTAACATCTTCTCCAAGTCTATCTTTGTATGGTTGCCTACAAATAGCTCTCCAACAAGCGAGTTCATCATTTACGTCTATTTGCAGTCGAAATTTTCAATGTTTGTGCAGATTTTTTCGCGAGGTTCTCAGTGCTCGTGCCATAGATGTTAGATTCAAACGGTTCTCTTGAGTACTTGGTGAAACCATTGCTATTTGTATTCCTCTACGTATATTTGAAACCTCTTTATCTCTAGATCTCTTAATTGACTCTATAGCACTACTCATATTTTTTATCACCTCTTCTTTCATTTTTTTATCTTTGGTTGACTTTCGAATACCTAATAGTGTCGTCGCTTCTTTTAATTTCCTTGATGATAGGAGACCTTTTAATATTTGAGCTTGAACTTTCAATTGCTCATTTTTTAAATACTTTTCAAAAATTCTATCGACACGATATCGTATAACATGGTCAGGTTTTTTATCTCCATATGTGTGAGTGTCGACATTTTCTAACATCTCATTATCGATAGTGATTTCATCTGTACATATTTGAAAAAATAGTACATATTCAATAAATCACTAAATTAATAAATATGTCAATAAATATTAGGAAAATTTAAATATATCAATAGATCATAATATTTACATTTACATACCCGCTTCAATTTCTGCTTGAGGTTGATTTTCTTCTTCAATATTTTGAGGAGTATCTCTGTGTGTTTACATTAAACAAAATATTTTTCAAACTAGTTCATCAAATAAAAATTAAACTTCACATTTTACATTAGGAAAATTTTAAATATATCAATAGATCATAATATTTACATTTACATACCTGCTTCAATTTCTGCTTGAGGTTGATTTTCTTCTTCAATATTTTGAGGAATATCTGTGTCTATTTACATCAAACAAAATATTTTTCAAACTAGTTCATCAAATAAAAATTAAGCTTCATATTTTATATTAGGAAAATTTTAAATATATATCAATAGATCATGTAATATTTACATTTACATACCTGCTTCAATTTCTTCTTGAGGCTGATTCTCCTCTTCAATATTTGAGAGAGCTTCTAACTTTCTTTTGCGATATTGTCTCGTCTCTTCTCTATGTTCTTCAGGCTTTCTTTTTCTATCATATTTTCTCACACAAGTTCTTCGATTTCCCATGATAATAGAGTATGAGGTTCAAAAAATTTCCTTTAAAAAATTAGACAATAACTCAATTACAAACAATATCACAAAAGATTTAATTTAAAAAAATCTTTTCTAAAAAATACGTAATCCTTGATCCAAAACACGTACATACCTCTAAGAAAAATCACACCACCTCTAAAATGTGAAGAAAAATTTTTGTACAAAGAAGCTCAAAAGATTTATTTCAACACAAAACACTTACATACCTCCAAGAAAAATCAAGTCGCCTCCAAAAAAATGTCTTGTTCTTTAAACTCAAACTTTGAACCTCCAAGAAAAATCACGCCGCCTCCAAAAAATGTCTTCCAAAAAAATTTTTCAAACCCAGACTTTGAAGAAAAGTTTTTGAATTCAAACCAAGTTGTAGAATGAAATGAAGTGCGAAATGTGCGAAAATTGTGACTCATTTCGCGGCAATTTATATTGACGCGAAATGTGTGTTTTGTAGGGGGCTCCACAAAAATTTCCGGCCGACGGAGAATTGCACAATAGTTCGGCCGAACTTTTGATAAAAAGTTCGGCCGAACTATTAAGCCGTTAGTTTTAGCGGCCCGTAAGCGGAAAACATAGTTCGGCCGAACTGTAGCTAATAGTTCGGCCAAACTAATGCGTCACCGATTACGCAGAGCCAAGCTCTGAAAACGGTTCTGCAACTTTGGACTGATTAAAATCCATGAAAAATTATTAATTAACTGTCGGAACCAAGACAAGCATTTTCAGAATTGAATCTACTTTCAGGAAATATAAATTTTATGGAATTTCGTAAACGTTTATTAATTTTAATTATTTTTCTAATAAAATGAGTGCAAACAATTTTTGAGGGTCATCGTGATTCAGTGAAATCAAAATTTTGTATCTCCAAAAATACATTGTAAAATTTTTTTTAAAAATTATGGGGCATTACATTGGTCCATTGACTGTAATGGGTAGCTTTTAGATTTTTAGTTTATAACTTGTATGTTAAGAAATTTGTTGCCACGCGAAACATATCAAAAATACGCAGTTTTTCGTATTGGACCAGTTCAGAAAATTCTAGTAATTATGATATGCATCCATTTGCTTTGTAAATATGACGAAACCAAGGTAGACTCTGTCTATATTGTTGTAACACATTTTGTTTTTCAAAAACACAAATTCTTATGAATTCTTTGATTGTTAAGAAACACACACTCAAAGAAACGCTAAGTTGACATATCAAATCTGCATAAAAAAATTTCAAAAAATAAGTAATAGAAAGCTAACAAAATTTCTCACAACTTTTATTTTTACCGCAAAATGAAATTCTACACAGAAAAATTCTTATAGTTTGCAGAAAGTTGAAGAACCGAAAAAAATGAAAATTTTTTCTCAAAAAAGGGCAAAAAGTGTAACCCAACTTCACATTTTCACCCAAGGAAGTTTCTTTAAATTAGCTAATAAGAAGTCTTGGGGAGTGTATGAAAATCTGTCGAGATACTGTATAGGCTCGCTGGCAACAGGTCCATTGATCTGAAAGGACTATATTATTTTGTTGTGCTAAGTGTCCTTTCAGTTATAAAACATGTACATATTTGTCTCCATTTATTTTCTTAAGGAATGAGGAATTTAACCATGAAACATAGATGAAAATGTGAATTTTAAGCATGTAAATAAGCCTAAATAACACTGAAAAATAATGTATAACAAATAAATAAAACCACACATAAGATTTACACAGCAGGCATGATGAAGTAGTTCACCCCTCCTGGGCTACATCTACTGGTCCAACTCCCAATGGCATGTCCATATTTCATTATGCTCAAAATTTTGCAAATACATGTGTTTAAAAGCCTCCAATGGTTTTTTTCTTTGCACCAATGGCTCCATAATTCTCAAATTAGTCTAGGTAGACTCTTGTTTCACCCAAATTGGTCGAAAATTGACCAGGCTAGGCTTTTTCCCAATGTCCCCCAAAAAACCTCCACTAAATTGGAGGACTGCCGCTAACTGCAGTTAAATTCAGCATAACCTCCGAAATTAGAGGCGCACTAACAATCCCTCCAACAAACTAACCATCACATTAAATTTTAAGGGTTAATGCGAGAGAGTTCATGTGATAAGCTTGAGTGGTAACTACCGAAGTTAACAGTTATGAAACCATTGGACTGCAACAAATGTCACGATACCCGCGCATGTCGCATTTGATAAGCTTTGTAAATAGCTACCAGAGGTTTACAGTTATGGAAACATCTGTTAAAAAAATATGTTGCGGTTTGTAATCAGACATGTGAACAATATCAACGGGGCCAACTACTGGTGGTCCCCATCACCCCCCCCCCCCCCCCCCCAATATGCAACGTTTGAAAATATAAATAATGCGGGTGCCCCTAAGGGTAAGCATCACCCGGTAGTCCAAATGGTAATGTGTCTTGTGCGTGCTCGGAGGTTATGGGGTCTAACCCCTAGACCTATAAAAATTTTACATAACCAAACAGGGGACATGTGGCAACCTTAGGGATGGCCATGTGTCACCCAACCAATGGACCAAAAAAATCAAACGTATAACACATCCGACAATCTAAATTGTGCCACATGGCAAGATGTCATAGGCTTGGGGAATGGAATATTTTCATAATATTCCCCCTTTTGCTGACTGTACACTTGCATGCTGACTGGGCATCTCAGTCACCCTATCACAATTTTAGTTGTTTGGGAAATTGATCAAAACACGATATCTCCCTCATACGACATTGGTTTTTCGAACTGTTTGTGGCACCAGAATCAGAACGATGATAGCTACCCAGTCACTCAGGTTTGGTACAGTTTCGAGCACTTTCAATTTTGAGCAAAATTCATGAAGTCCTAATCATCCATGCAGACATGATACTACAGTAACTTCGTCAAGGTATTGAACAGGTCTGCTAGCAGCAAATCCATGTTGGGTTAAGGAATTCAATATAAAAAAAGCATTCATTTGATTCGTATTAGATGTTTCCAAATAATCAAAATTCAAGCCTCTCCTCTCCTATAGTTTTCATTTTATTGCATTCCAGATGAAAGCACATTGTAAAAGTATTCTTGAATCGTTCTTTTCTTATAATTTTTAATGATCGTGATTTGTTTTGTCGTGAAAATTTCTTACTTGTGAGTTTTCTCTTATTTACAAACTTATAATTTTCTCTCCTATTAATGTGAACAAAGATGACTAGTTCGCCTAGTTTATCGCTAGTTGTTAAAGATATAACAACCCCCATTTTTTGTCTCATTTTATCGTTATAAATGAGGACCCTCCTACATCATTTTTTTTGTTTATGATATGATGACATTAATGGTAGTGGTGTCAAGAAAGTGATGTGGCAGCTTTGATTTCCACATCACTTCATACTTTGTGTTTAGTATTGTTTAGTTAATGCTTCTCCCTCTCTCATTTCACAGACTTGTACTAGAAAAGAGAAAATTGTAAAAAATTATTATTATAAAAATACATTAATATATACGAGTTTACATTAAGATTAATATACAATAATACATTGTGCAAGATGTTAAATTTGTAACATATATTAGGTTTACATGTATATAGTTTCATATATATTGGAGCAATTTTAATATTATGTGAGATTATATATAATTCTATTATATGATTTTGTACACTTTAATAAGAATTTTTACATTAATATTAATATATAATATTACATTGTGCAAGATGTTAAATTTGTAACATATATTATGTAATATTAATATTACATTGTGCAAGATGTTAAATTTGTAACATATATTATGTTTATATGTATATTGGAACAATTTTAATATTATGTAAGATTATATTACATATTGTATATGTATATATTGTATTATATTATTGTGTACATTTTAATAAGAAAGATATATATATAATTAATTGTATTATATTATTTTGTACACTTTAATATATATATATATATATATATATATATATATATATATATATATATATATTAAAAATGTGTATAATTATAAAGAATATGTATAACTATAATACAATTGTGTTGTATTATATTTTATTATTGTAATTATTTTTAATTATGTTGTATCATATTTTATTATTGTAATTATTTCATATTATAATTAAATTATGTCTAATGTGTAAATTGTAATTATGTTTATTATTCTAATTATTTTAGATTATAATTAAATTACATAAATTGTAATTATGTTTATTATTTTATATTATAGTTGAATTATGCTTGATGTAATTATTTTTAATTATGTGTAAATTGTAATTATGTTTATTATTTTATATTATAATTGAATTATATTTTATGTAGTTATTTTTAATTATGTTTATTACTATAATTATATGTGTAAATTGAATTATATCTTATGTAATTATTTTTATTATTATAATTATATTTGTCAATTGTAATTATTTTATATTCTAACTGGATTAAGACAGTCTTATTTAATTATTTTATATTATAACTGAATTATGTCTCATGTTATTATTTTATATTATAATTGAATTATGTGTCATGTAATTATTTTGTATTAACAATCTCAATCTTAAAATTTTGACCCCTAAACCGAAACTTCAATGCGGGGCCGAGAGACCTTTGAACTCGCCAAGTCTGATGCCACACGATGGTCACCATTGGAACCTTCATTTCTTGTCGTTACTCTATATTATCAACAAAAGCATCTTATATTAAAACCTGACCTACCTACATTTTTCATATGGGATTATTCCCATGAAGTTGAAAAAAAATATATATATATATATAAATATATGTTGGAAATTATAACTCCCGCCGCTCCCTTCGATAGATCGATATTACTGTCTGGTAAAGGTTGAACACGCCTTTTGACCAATACTTACCAATCTTAAGATGTGCCACCTCACCCAGCATATGTGGCATTTTCTCAAGGGTTACCAAATAATTAATGAAACCTCCACGTTATCTTTGGTTTGAGTTGTTTTCCACATTATCAACACCGGAAACGATTTAAACACCTATCAATGCCATACCTAGGTTTCAGAACATCATTTACGTTGGTTAATATAGATCGAATGGTGCCTTCATAGTTTTCTCTTCGATTTATTTTCTAATGTTATGTTTTGTAGGTTAATTGTACAAGTGTTTGCAGATGGAATGTGTAAAATTGTTAGAGCATAAATATGGATCTAGTTGAAGACTAATTACTCAAACTTTCCAAGTTCAAAAAGAAAAACAATTAGAATTGAGAATGAAATTAGTTCATCAATATTAGTTTTAGAATTAATATATAAAAGCAACTGAGTAAGCTTAGTTGTACACGCAATAACTATGGATAGTTAAAGCTAATTGAAGCTAAGCGTGCTTTATGTTCTTCTAATGTGCACATGCACCATATGCAAGCACTAGAGTTAACTAACTAAGCCAAGTGAATATCGCATGTAAGCACTCAAGTTAACTAGCTAAAAACAAGTGCACATCGCATGCAATATCTAGAGTTGAACCAAAGCTAATTAATGCTAACTATGTGCATGTAAAGCACTCAAGTTAACTAGCTAAAGACAAGTGCACATTACATGCAATCTCTAGAGTTGAACTAAAGCTAATCTTGGTGCATGTACACCAACACCCCCCCTTAAGCATAACTTAGGTGAGTGTGATGCAAAATGAATGAGTCCCGGCAACACGGCCATTTTAGGTACCCATATACAATGCATGAAAAGGAGGAAAGAGGGAAAACCCAGTGGGAAGAAAACCCCCCCTCAAAATATATTGCAACAATAGAGAAAAGACAACTGCTAGGCAGTTGTGTCCTTCACCCTGAGACGATCACGTAGGAATCAAAAATTCTGCTCAGTGAAAGTCTTGGTGAAGATATCAGCAGTCTGCTCAGAACTACGACAGTACTGAAGATCGATGATCCCAACATGAATGAGTTCTCTAATGAAGTGCATGTGGATCTTGATGTGTTTGGTCTGATGGCGCTACACTTGATCTCTGCAAAACTTTAGCGTGCTTTGATTGTCGCACCAGATGACAGTTAGACAATGGAAACTGATCACAAGCTCAAATATGAAATGTTTTAGCCAAATGGCCTAAATAGTGGCATTGATTTCTCCTCTATACTTGGCCTCTACTGATGATAAGGAAATGGCAACCTGCTTCTTGCTTGACCACAAATTGGGTTGGATCCCAAACTAAGTACATAACCGGAGGTGGACTTGCAATCAATGTTGTCACGAGCCCAATCTGAATCTGTGAACCCAATGAGTTTCAAAGAAAAATTGAATGCATAATGAATCCCATAGGTGATTGTCTGTTGGACATATTGAAGGATGCGCTTTGCAGCTTTCCAGTGTAACTCATGTGGCTCCCACATGTATCTGGAAACTTCTCCTATGGCATATGAGAGATCAGGACAGGAGTGAGTGAGATAAAGAAGACTTCCCAGATGGTATAATGTGAAATCAACCAATGGTGCGTCTTTTCCATTCTCAAGATTTATCCCTGATAAGAAAGGTGTGGTTGTTGGTTTGCAGTCACTCATGTAAAATCGTGCCAAAAGATCTCTAGCATACTTTGGTTGAGAAACAATAATCCCAGAACCACTCTGATTGATCTCTAGTCCAAGGAAGAAATTTAGCAAGCCCATGTCTGTCATAGAAAACCGCTTACGCAATGCAGTTTTAATCTCGGTAATGACAAAAGCTGAACTACCTGTTATCAAAAGATCATCTACATAGAGTACTATGATTAACAAGGAGTCAATTTTCTTCAAAAAATAAACATTGGAATCAGATTTGCAACGTACAAAATTTTGAGATAAAAAATAAGAATCCATCTTTGCATACCATGCTCTAGGTTCCTGCTTGAGGCCATAGAGAGACTTCTTTATTTTGCATACCAGAGATGAATTGTACATGTATCCCTGTGATTGCTCCATGTTGATTTCCTCCTCAAGATCACTATGAAGAAAGGCATTCTTCACATCCATGTGATGCACCTCCGATCCTCTTGCTGTTGCACTGGAGAGAGCTAGCTGAATGTAATCCTTTTTTTACACTGGAGAAAAAGTCTCATCATAGTCAACACCATGTACCGTTTGAAAACCTTTTGCTACCAACCATGCCTTATATCGACTAACTTGGCCATTTGTTGATTTATTGGTTTGGTAAACCCACTTGCACCTCACAAGTTTACGATTGGAAGGTAGCGGAACCAAATCCCAAGTCTGGTTCTCAGTGAGAGAGTTATATTCCTCATCCATTGTTGCTTCCCATTCAGGATGCCTAGGTGTTTTTGCATAATTCTGTGTATCAGATGCATGCATCATATAAGCATGCATGGGCATGCATGGCTCCATAGCTAAGAGTGCTTGTGGATCTTCCTCAAACTGAGGTATAGAGGCAAGATCATCAAGGAGATCACTCATGCCATGCCATTTTTGTGTTGAAGGTGATTGAGAATCTTCCAAACTACATGCAAAAGTATGATCTTGATGTTCAACAACTATTGGTCCAACAGGTGTCATAGGCAAAGGCTCATCTTCATCAAAATTCTGATCTGAAGTTTCAATTGCATACTCATTAATGAGTAGTGATGGAAACTTGGTAACAAGTTCATCTGCTGGTGCATGCAAAATATATTCGTCAAAATTTGCACTCCTTTCAATAAAGATCTCTTTTGTGTTGATATCAAGCAATATGTACCCTTTGACTACATGATAATAGCCAACAAACATGCATTCTTTAATTTTAGGCTCCAAGGCCTTTCTCTTCTATGTAGGAATGTGGGCCCCTGCTCGAGATCCAAAAATACGGAAATGACTAACTTCAGGTTGCATGCCAGTCCAACCCTCAAAAGGTGTTTTTACAAAAATAGATTTATGAGGATATTTGTTCTAGATGTATGAGGCACAATTGATAGCTTCAACCCACAATTTTGACGAAAGAGATCTTGCATGCAACATGAAATTTTCCATCTCTTTCAAAGATCGATTCTTCCTTTCAGCCACCCCATTTTGTTGTGGAGTGCAAGGAACTGTATGTTGCAATTGTATGTCTGCTTCATTACAAATATTCTTGATATCTTTGTTGACATATTCCATCCCATTATCTGTGCGGAGTATCTTGATGCGTTTTCCACACTGATTTTCCGCATGCACTTTGAAAATATTTAGATGTTGAAAAACTTTAGACTTGAGTTTCAAGAAGTAAACCCAAGTGAATCTCGTGTAATCATCTATAAATGACAACACATATCTTTATTTTCTCATTGAAAGCACTGGAAATGGACCCATGAGATCACTGTGTACAAGTTCCAAAGGTGAAGAGGCTCTCCATGCATGCCCCTTCTCTAACTTGTCTTGTGGATGCTTTCCAAGAGCACATCCATTACAAACACCATTTGAAAATTCAATGGTTGGCAATCCTTTTACCATCCCTTTCTTGCTAAGCTGCTGCATATATCTGAAATTCAAGTTCCCAAATCTCTCGTGCCAAATCCTACTTTCTTTATTTGCATGCATAAGTAGCAAAACAGAATCTGATTGAGGAAAAAAATCAGAAAATGTATACAGACGAGATTGATCATTGACCTTGCGAGATGCAATCTTCAAGTTGGTTTGCATGTCATAAATGCTCACAGAATTTGGGGTAAATTCCACCTTCCTTCCACTACCTGTGTGTGTCATATGATACACTGAGAGAATATTTACAGAAAGCCTTGGAATATGCAAGACATTCTCAAAACTTCCATCTTTGAATTGCGCTCTTCCTTATCCAGTTGCTGCAACTGCAAAATTGTCCCCCATGAGAATAGGAGGTCTTGAGTGTGCATGTAGAGAAGAAAATGATTCCTTTGAAGAAGCCATATGATGTGAATCTCCTGAATCTATGATCCATTCTTGCACTGTAGAATGAAGAGCAATCAAAGCATGCCCATTACCTCTTGGTTCTGGTGCTTTTTCTGTAGACTTCTTCTTGGAATTCTCAGGAATGTGGTCTCCAATATTGTGTTGCTGGAGTGTCTGCGCCATAAGATCTATAGTATTCTTCATGCATGCAGATTTAAGGTGAAAACTGTGGTGGCAATAATTGCACATTGATTTCCCTTTTGTTCCTTTCCTTTCCTTTGAGCCGGATGATCCATCAGGGGGTTTGGGATTTCCTCCCTTTCTTGGATTAGGATCCTTCTTCCCTTTTCCTTTTTGATGGTCTTTGGAATTTGCCTTTCCTTTTGCATGCACAGTAAGTGCATGCGCTTTGGAATTTTTAAGTGTGCCCATTTTTATGAGCTTATCTTTCTCATGCATCAAATACTGAATAAAAGAATCTAGTGATGGCATCTTCCAAGCTGCACCAGTTGCATATCTTACTGTGTGGAATGTAGAGACGAATACTGCATACTCTGGACCAGGTTTTTATAAAATGGAAAGAATAAACTGACTTTCTAGCTTGGATTTGTCGATCCCACATCCTTTCAGCTAAAGAAACAAGGCTTTATACCTTGTGAAGTAATCTTGAATGTTCTCAAAATTGCTCGGATCTAATGAGTTTAACTCATTTTCAAGAATGTGGCCTTGCATTTTATCCTTTTTTCCAAACAATCCTTCCAAATATTTCAATACTTCATTTAGAGTTGAACATGATTCAACATGAAATAGCAGTTCTTGAGAGATAGATAAACATAGGATGTGGAAGGCCTCGTCCATGCGATTGAAATATCTTGTTTTCTCCACTATTGATGTTGGTTCAACTTATGTTTCCATGGTTACTCAAAAAAATCCTCTACTCCTGAGATGAAGTAGAATCTTTGGCTTCCATTCGAAGTAATTATATGGAGTAAGAATTGTCGATTGTGGAAACTCCAATTTAGACTCCATTATTTGTTGTTCTTCAATATTATGAACCTGCAAATAAAATTTTCTTGTGCACTGATTACAAATCCCTGTGCTCTCATACCATGTAAATTTATTAGAGAAAAAATATGGATCTAGTTGAAGAATAATTTCACAAAACTTCCAAGTTGAAAAAAAAAACAATTAGAATTGAGAATGAATTTGGTTCCTAGATATTAGTTTTAGAATAAATATATAAAATCAACTAAGTTAAGCTTAGTTGTAGATGAAAAATAACTATGGATAGTTAAAGCTAATTGAAGCTAAGTGTGCTTTATGTTATGCTAATGTGCACATGCACCATATGCAAGCACTATTGGGTGTGGAGCCTGATTTTCATCCTGATTCAGAGATCCTTGTTTTAGCTGGATGTATACCCTAGGGAAACTGTACACCCTTGCAGTGGGGGGGTGCAGGGGGGACTTGTCCCCCTCGTGGGGTCCGGGGGGGCTGACCCCCCGGATGGGGGGTCCGAGGGCCAGCGGTCCCCCGACAGGGGTTTGGGGGGCAGTGCCCCCGAAGCTAAAAACAAATGTAAAATTGCCTTGTAAAAGTATAGTAATTTCTAGTCAATCTGGGCCGTTCATTAGGCGGATGATCTGACGGTAGAAGTTATGTTTAGTTTAGGGTTTTTTGCCCAAGAATGAAACCTCTCTCTTTGTATGAGGGTATTGTATTTAGGCTGTGTATTATATGTGTATTCTCTGAGTGGGAAATAGAGAGGGAGACTGTGAGAGAGAACAAAGGATATTACAGTGGATCTGCTGTAGGTTTTTCCTATTCATTTTGCTGGATAATAGAAAGGAAGGACTGCCTATTCGGGGTGGACGTAGCCCAAATTGGGTGAACCATGTATATCTCTGTCTCTCTGGTTTTATGTATTTTGTGTGCTTATATTTTCCGAATATTTTATGTGTTGCATTTCTACATAATATATAATTTTCTAACAACTGGTATCAGAGCCAAAGGTATATTTGGCTAATAAACTCGCAGGAAAGAAGGGTTCCTGGTTCGAGTGGGAGAAATGGTGGAAAATTGTAAGTTTAGGGTCGAGAAATTTAACAGCCAAAACTTCCCGCTGTGGAAGATGCAGATAGAAGATTATCTGTATCAGAATTATCTGTACCTACCATTGAGTGGAAAAACAAAGAAGCCGACGGCCATGACAGACGCGAAATGGAACATTCTTGATAGAAAGGCACTCAGAACAGTACGGTTGTGCCTTGCAACGTCATTCACCTTCAATATTTCGAAGGAAACAACAACAGAGGTTTTGATACAGACGTTGGCGAAACTATATGAAAAACCCTCAGCCTCAAACAAGGTATTTCTTATGAAACAATTATTTAATATGAAGATGTCGGAAGGTGGATCTGTTGCAGACCATTTAAATGATTTTAATAGAGTTACCAGTCAGTTAAGTTCTATAGGGGTAAACTTTGATGATGAAGTTAGAGCTCTATTATTCTTGTGCTCATTGCCAGAGAGTTGGAATGGTTTAATAATGGCCATTAGTAACTCTGTCTCTGGATCTAGTACTTTAAAGTTTGATGATGTTTTCGGTGCTATCCTTAGCGAGGAAATGCGACGGAAAAGCTCTGGTGAGACATCGGGTAATGCTTTGAATGCAGAGTATAGGGGAAGGAGAATGGAAAGAGGAAAGAGCTCGGGATATTGCAGTAAATCAAGGGAAGGCAGATCCAAGTCCAGATCGGGGATAGTGTGCTGGAAACGCGGAAAGAAAGGACACCTAAAGAAATACTGTAGATCTCGAAAGGGAAAAGAAGGAGATGCACAGCAAGAAAAAAATCATGAAGCAAATGTGACAGGTGATGTGTTACAATATGCTTTGATTCTTTCTTTCGAAAATGTTGCTGACTCTTGGGTTGTAGATTTAGGGGCTTCATTCCATGCCACACCTGATAAGAAATATTTTCATGACTATGTTCAAGGAGATTTTGGACAAGTTCGTTTGGGTGATGATAAACCATGTAAAATTGTTGGAATGGGTAAGGTTCTTGTAAAACATCAGAATGGAAACAAATTGCTATTAAAGGAGGTAAGGCATGTTCCAGATCTAAATAAAAATCTGATTTCAACAGGGCAGTTAGGCAGTGAAGGTTGTGTGAAAACTTTCACAGATAAAACTTGGAAGGTCACCAAAGGATCCCTGGTAATAGAAAAAGGAGAAAAGGTTGGTACATTGTATTTATGCAATGGTATTTCTAACTCCGTTAATGCTTTAACTTCCAAAGGAGCAAATGTAGCATTATGGCATCATAGACTCGAACACATGAGTGAGAAGGGGATGAAGACTCTTCACTCAAGAAATTTGTTGCCAGGTTTGAAGAATGTTGATTTGGATTTCTGTGAAAATTTAATTTATGGAAAAAAAAAGAGAGTTAGATTTCTCAGAGTTGGGAAAGAAAAGAAGAGCGAAAAATTGGAGCTTGGGCATACAGATGTATGGGGACCTGCTCAGGTATCATCTCTCGGTGGCTCTCACTATTATGTCACATTGATTGATGACACAACTAGAAAAACTTGGATTTATTGTATTCAAAATAAATCTGATGTATTTGATACTTTCAAGAAATGGAAAGCTTTGGTTGAGATTGAAACATGAAAGAAGTTGAAGTGTCTCAGATCAGACAATGGAGGTGAATATTGCAGCAAAGATTTTGATAGGTATTGTTCAGAGCATGGAATTCGTAGAGAGAAGACAGTTCCAAGAACACCACAAGAAAATGGTGTGTTAGAAAGGATCAATAGAACAATCATGGAGCGTGCAAGGTGCATGAGATTGCATGCAGGATTGCCTTTACAATTTTGGGTAGATGTTGTAGATATTATTGTTTATCTAATAAAAAGAGGGCCTTCAAGTTCCTTGGATGGTGGTATTCCATAGGAAGCATGGACAGGTAAAAAGGTAAACTACTCCTTTTTAAAGCCTTTTTGTTGTGAGGCCTTTGCCCATATTAATAAAGAAAATAGAAGAAAGCTTAAGGCAAAATCAAATAAATGTACCTTTATTGGATATGGTGTTAATGATTTTGGTTATCGCTTATATGATTATGAAAATCACAAAATCATTAGGAGCAGAGATGTAATATTCAATGAAAAGGTCTTGTATAAGAATCAGTTGCATGAAAAGAAACGGGAAAAAGAAATCAAGGAATACATGGTACTTGATGAGATAACTGAAAAAGTAAAGGTGCCTGAAAATAATAATAATCAACAACCACAACAGCAGCAACCACCACAACAGCAACAAGCACCTCAAACACCTGAAAGTGGTGTTAGAAGATCTACCAGGATAAGTAGACCCCCTGAACGATACTCTCCTTCATTATATTATTTATTGCTGATTGATTCTGGTGAACCTGAATGTTATGAAGAAGCAATGCAGGTTGAAAGTAGGAAGAAGTGGGAGCTAGCCATGGAAGAAGAGATGGACTCCTTAATGCATAACTAGACTTGGGACTTAGTCAAGTTTCCTGCAGGTAAAACTACATTGCAGAATAAATGGGTTTACAGGCTGAAGGAAGAAGATGGAGGAAAACAGAGGTACAAAGCTAGACTTGTGGTGAAGGGGTTTGCACGGAAGAAAGGTATTGATTTTGATGAAATATTTTCTCCTGTTGTTAAGATGACTTCAATAAAAACTATTTTAAGTCTTGTAGCAGCAGAATATTTACATCTTGAACAGTTAGATGTAAAGACAACATTTCTCCATGGAGATTTGGAGGAAGAGATCTATATGGAGCAACTAGAAGGATATGAGGTCAAAGGGAAATAAAAATTAGTGTGCAGGTTAAAGAAGAGCTTCTATGGCTTAAAATAGGCTCCAAGGTAGTGGTATCTAAAATTTGACAAGTTTATGTCTGAACAAGGTTATACTAGATGTCACTCTGATCATTGTGTTTATCTGAAAAAGAAAAATTATGGCAGCTATATTATATTGTTATTGTATGTAGATGATGTTGAGCCTCAAATTTGTGTTTTCCTTCACCTCATTTTACTTCATTCTCCCTTGTCCATTTCTATTTTAAACCCATTTGATCAATAAAAATAGTTAAAATTACTTCTAGAATGGTTTACATGACTGACTTGTTGAATTTTGTGATTGTTGCCATTGTTAAGCATTTTGACCGGAACTAGCTGCAGAATGCAGACATTCCGTAGCTAACCGACGATTCTGCAGCTACCTTCATGTTTGAGTATGTTCCAGGTGGCCTCTTGAGAAAAAACGCATATGGGCATGATCCACGTCGTGCCTACATGGTTTGTTGCTCATCTTGGAAGAGGAAATGAATTCTGGGTACGGTTATGCACGTGGGAACACATTTGTGAAGGAAGACTCCTACTAGGACTGTCTTAGTCCAGATGTCTTTTCTTCTTCACGTAGCCACCTCAAAGACTCCTAAGATGATTCGGATAAGGAAAGACATTATTCCTAAATTGTTGTAATTATTGTTACTGGCATTTACTTTATAAACTCTTGAGTAGACCGAGAGCTTAGTTAGAGATTTTGTGTTAGATTTGTTGCTAGATTTTGTGTAAACTCTGTGTTACGTCCTTGAAGACACAGAGTGTTATGTTCGAACTATTGCATTGTTAATGGAGCAGACAAAGTTATTCTGAAGGCGTGATTTGATTTGAAGTTGAATGCCGTCAAGTGGTAGAGGGCCCCTGCCTCTTGTACGGATTTCTTTTGCGTAAACTAGATAAGTTTTTCCTAGCTGCCTTTACGTTTTGCATTTGAATTGGTAGTTGTTTTGTTTTATCTACTGTAGTCATATTCGTTCCAGTTCTTCCACAAGAAGACACTCTTCCAACAAACCAAAATGATGAATGATTAATGACTATGGTATTGTAGGATAGGAGTTGAATTTGTATTTGTTTTTAACTAGATACTGTAGTTATATTCATTCCAGTTCTTCCACAACAAGTTTATGTCTGAACAAAGTTATACTAGATGTCACTTTGATCATTGTGTTTATCTAAAAAGGAAAAATGATGGCAGCTATATTATATTGTTATTGTATGTAGATGACATGCTTGTTGCAGGGTCTAACATGCAGGAAATAAATGTGCTCAAAAGAAAATTGGCAAATTCATTTGCAATGAAGGATTTGGGAGCTGGAAAACAAATCCTTGGTATGAGGATAACTAGAGACAGGAAAAATCGCAAATTAACACTGTCTCAGAATGAGTACATAGAAAAGGTGTTGAAAAGATTTAATATGCAGAATGCAAAACCAGTTAGTACACCTTTTGCTAGCCATTTCAAACTTAGTAAGGAGATGTACCCAAAGACCCAAGAAGACATGGATTATATGTCTAAAGTTCCATATGCATCAGCAGTTGGAAGCTTAATGTATGCAATGGTCTGCACAAGGCCTGATATTGCACATGCAGTGGGAGTTGTAAGCAGGTACATGAATAATCCAGGAAAAGAACATTGGATGGCGGTAAAATGGATTCTCAGATATTTGAGAGGTACCACAAATCAAGCATTATGCTTTGGTGGTTCAAACATTGCTCTACAGGGATATGTTGATGCAGATATGGCAGGTGACAGAGATAACAGAAGGAGCACTACAGGATATGTATTTACTGTAGGTGGAACAGCTGTCAGTTGAGTTTCAAAAATCCAAAGTGTTGTTGCACTTTCAACAACAGAAGCCGAGTATGTTGCTGCTACGGAGGCTAGTAAAGAAATGATTTGGTTACAAAGGTTTATGGATGAATTGGGTAAGAAGCATGATATGGGCACACTATACAGTGATAGCCAAAGTGCTATTCATCTTGCAAAGAACTCAACATTTCATTGCAGGACTAAACACATACATGTCAAGTACCATTTCATACGGTCGGTATTGGAAGATGGAGATTCAAACATTGCTCTACAGGGATATGTTGATGCAGATATGGCAGGTGACAGAGATAATAGGAGGAGCACTACAGGATATGTATTTACTGTAGGTGGAACAACTATTAGTTGGGTTTCAAAAATCCAAAGTGTTGTTGCACTTTCAACAACAGAAGCAGAGTATGTTGCTACTACAGAGGCTAGTAAAGAAATGATTTGGTTACAAAGGTTTATGGATGAATTAGGTAAGAAGCATGATATGGGCATGTTATACAGTGATAGCCAAAGTTCCATTCATCTTGCAAAGAACTCAGCATTTCATTCCAGGACTAAACACATATATCTCAAGTACCATTTCATACGGTCGGTATTGGAAGATGGACAGTTGAAGCTGGAAAAGATACACACTAGCCAGAATCTTGCAGATATGCTAACAAAATTTGTAACCAGGGAGAAACTGAGATTATGCTCAGTTTAAATTGGTCTTCAAGGATGACGATGAAGATGAGAAGATGAAAGCGGCCGAGGTCCCGAAAGAGGTCATTTTCCCGGCCTTAAATAAAGTAAGCGGTGGAGTTGCTACAATCCGGTCTCAAGTGGGGAGATTGTTGATTGTGGGCACGATTATCTTGTTTACTTTGTATCCATGACATTGGACCCACTGTACCTTAAAGGAAGCGACAACGCAGCAAATTTAATATTTGAGTGGGGAGTCGGGGGCGCGCGCTTTGACCACAGTGGGGATCGAGACGTGCCCATGATATAGATGTAAAATTGCCTTGTAAAAGTATAGTAATTTCTAGTCAATCTAGGCTGCTCATTAGGCAAATGATCTGACGGTAGAAGTTATGTTTAGATTAGGGTTTTTTTTCCCTAGAAGGCAACCCCCTTGTATATATGAGGGCATTGTATTGTGGCTATGCAGTGTGTGTATTCTCAAAGCGAGAAACAGAGAGGGAGACTGTGAGAGAGAACAAAGGATATTACAGAGGATCTGCTGTAGGTTTTGTCTCTTCATTTTTGCTGGATAATAGAAAGGAAGGACTGGCTGTTTGAGGTGGACGTAGCCCAAACTGGGTGAACCACGTATATATGTGTCTCTCTGGTTTTTATGTGTTTTGTGTGCTTGTATTTTCCGCATATTTTATGTGTTTCATTGCTCTGTAATATTTAATTTTCTAACATTCGGGACCATGGACTTAGGGAATGCGATATTAACCATGGGCTTGAGATGAGGCAATTCAGGACAGGTATGGGTGGCGTGACCGACAACATCACACAAAGCACATTGGATGGTATGCTGTGAAGGCCGAGGAGGGGCAAGGTTTGTCGGGGTAGCCTTGTCCTTGGGTGCCCCCCTGCGAGCTTTAGAATTGGTACCTGACACGGTTGCAACAGGAGGAGGTGTCGGATGAGGGGATTGAGGTGCTGGTGCAGCGGTAGAGGTCATGGGTATCGGTTGAACCGGGGTCAAAGAAAGATATGGTTTCGGTTGACCAGGCAGGGTAGTGGCTGGGGGGTTAAGGTACCAGACGGGTATACCCAAGGTCAAGTTGGGTAGGGAGAGGGTGGCCAAGATAGGGACGGAAGAAGCTCCGGGAGGGGGAGCAAGGAAAGGAATCTGACCAGCAGAGAAATGGCCAGGAGGAACGGGCCAAGAGGGTTGAAATTGGGTGGAATTGACCCAGGAGGGTATAGGGGTGTGTAAGGATTATTTGAGGAAGGAGATTCCGAAGGAAGAAGGGTGGCTAGCGAGGGCGAAGGGCTAGGAGATGGTGGGGGTGAGTGGGGTTGAGGTTGCTTAGTAGCCGAAGTGGGCTGTGTAAGGTCAGCCCAAGATGATTGCATCATGCAAACGTTCAACAGGCTAGGATCAGATATAGGAGGAGGGTCTAGAAAGGTTCCAAGCAAGGAGGAGTCTTTATAGACGTCAGGGGAAAGACTTGGCAAAGAATCAATGGTTAGCTTGTTAGTGACAGTAGAAATAGTGGACTCAGGGGAAGTCTGAGATTTTGGTTCATGATATGTTAACTGGTCGATGGTGAAAATCTTTCCGTTATGGGGGGAAATCATCTTGTGGTGGACTGTGGAAGGGACGGCAGACATGGCATAGGTGTAACTATGCCCCAAAAGAATGTTGTAGTCAAGGGGGGCGTCGATAACTTCAACATCGACACAAACAGTCTTGCTTACAAGGGTGATAGGATAGTTACGGAATAAGCCAATGGGCTGGAGGGATGGCCATCCCACGCATGAAAGGTGATTATGGAAGGGGCCAGCTCAGGAGATCTAAGTTGTTTCCAAACCGAAGCGGGCATCGCACAGGTAGATGCCCCCTCATCAATAATACACCGAGCGACATTGGCATTTCGGATTTTGATTGGGATTTGGACAGCAACAGAAGGAAGAAGAGGGGGATGGTCTGACTGATGAGCGTCGAAAACAATCAATTGGTCATCAGCAGGGTCTACAGCACCCACAGAAAATAGTAGAGCCTTCTTTTGAGAAGGAAACGACTGGAGGAGTTCCAGTGTTGAAATGGCGGTAGGAGATTGTGCCAGATCATCTACTATACTGTACGAATGGGCAGCTCGACCAGAGGTAGCATTTCGGCATAATGGGCCCTTAGGAGTCTTGGTATGAACCTCAGCTTTGGGTGGAGGGATTTGCAAGGGACCATTGGGTGTAGACAGAGGCTCTGTAGAACCTGAAGATGGGGACTCGGAGACAGACGGAACAGGGGGTGGGGAGTACTGACGAGACTGAGTTTGAAGGTTAAGGTCGATGGTGAGAGGTTGGTCAGATGTCATCATGGGAATTTGGTAATCGGAGGAACGAGAAGGAGAAGGTTGAGTGGTTACCGGGGCATGAGGGGATTGATTATCCACGAATCCTTGTTGGGGGAGAGGATCGGTAAACACAACGGGTTGAGAATTAGCTGTATTGGGAGGGATAGGAGGGGAGGAGTGTTGTCCCTAGACAGTGGCCTGCGACTCTCACATCTGTCGCATCTGTGGTAATAGGGGACAATCGTGAGTGTAATGACCAAAAACACCACAACATGAACATGGCTTATTGGTGCGAAGCGGTCTGTCCAGCTTGGGCTGAGAGCCCTATGGCTGGTTAGCAGTGTTAGGGTCAATACTGGAAGGATTGGATCCATGATTACCAGAGGTGGATAGATTGCCTCTCCTCCGCCATTGAGAAGGAAGAGGAGTAGTCGCACCTTGCTGTGCAAATATGTGCCCTAGAGGGGGTAGTAAGTGCAGCTGTGGGGGTGGAGAAGGCAAGGGAGTGGGAGGTCCAAATGCTGAGGGAGCTGGGACACCAGGCTGCAGGGAAGGATAAGGGTGAGAATGGGCAACATTGAGGTAAGCAGGAGTGTGGGCAAAAGGAGGAGGGATGCCATATCCTGGATACATCTTACCGAGAGGGGGAAAGGTGCTGGAGGTGCTGGCCCCTCCTGGAGGAAAACCATAGGCCATAAGAGGTTGAGTAGGGGTATGTGACAGGGTTCCGACGATACCGTCGGAAGAATGAGAGGCTCCCAAGGCATTAGGGACACCAGTCTAGGGGAGGTCAGGAAGGATGGTATAAACATAGCCAGATTGAGCATAAATAAGGTCATACTTCAAAGCTATGTGAAGGGCAGCTTCTTCGGTTTGGGGAAAATGGGATGCAACATCTTTGCCGATGGGAGGTAAGAGAGAGTAGAGGAACCAGTCCATATACACCCGATCTTTAAAGGGGGGAGCGTGACAGAGGCTTCTTCTTCTTTGCCATTCATGGACATGAGCAGAAAGGCAAGTCGAAGAGGATTGATGAAAGGAAGTCAAGAGTTCAGTACTAGTGTCATATTGGAGAGGGAGCTGAAAATAGGATAAAAAGGCCTGGGTAATGGTTGCAAAGGTGGTATGGGAAGAGGTGGCTTGATCGACATACCATTTGGAAGCTTCGCCAGTAAGCATGCGTTGGAACAATCGGAGACGGATGGAGTCATCAATGATGGAATTGGAGGAACACCACATGTGAAAAGATCGAATATGGTTGGAGGGATCTTCACTAGCAAGGCCTTCAAATTTGGGAATGTCAGAGAGGAGCTTGGTATGCATAGCAGGCCAATTGACATCGTGGTGAATGGGATCATTAATCAGCTGATTGAAGTCGGGGAGACTGAGACCGGCCATATAAGGGAGCAACGGGGCAGTCGAGGTAGGTCCCATAGTGGTTCCACTGGAAACAGACACAGCAGTAGAACTGGGGTTAGGGCTAGGTCCTGAACTAGACATGGTGAAGGCAAGAGGGGGAGAACCAGAAGTAGGGGTAGAACCTGAACAATCAGAGGAAGAGTCGGAGTGTGGACTCGGGGGAGGACTTACTCAATGACGACGGGAAGGAGGAAGTCGACCAACCATAAAATGAGGGTGAAGGCCAAGAAGTCTTCGGGACAAACACCTTGGAGGCGCAATGATGACGGGAAGAAGAAAGACTAACAAGGGCAGCAAGGTGCAAAAGAAAGACATGACAAGGGTAGGGAGGTGCAGTGTCAATTGATTTTAAAGTCTTTTCCAGGCGGTGTTAACCAAGCTCTTCTTCACTTAGGGTCAGTGTGTGGCATGTGTTAATTTTAATTGTTTAAACCCAGATGTTTTGAGAGTAAGAGAAAAAAGTGTGTTGCGTAACTGAAAATAAATCTGCAGTAAATAAGACTGAAAGAACAAAAAATTAACAGCTACTAATGCATCGATCTAACCCAAAAAGGCGGGTCTCCCAAAACTAGTCTATAAGAGGGAAAAATTCTAAGCAAAGCACGCTAAAAGGAGGCCAATAGATCTAAGGTCGGGAGGGACAGGGATCTAAAGGAGAAATCTGCTGAAAAGAGGTGCAGAGAACAGCAAAGAGACAGAGGCAAGGTTGTTGCTAAAAAGGAGGGGATCAGCTAAAAGAAGAAGGGGCAAGGAGGTGGCCCTAGGAACAAACCCAAACAAAACTATATGAGGTGATTTGAAAGGGAGAAGAGCTGATCTAAAGGGATCTGAAAATGAGGTATCAGATCTGAGAGAAATAAGGCTGAAACTCTGAATATTCAGACTTCTGAAACAACAAAGACTCTCCCACAAAAAGTGGAGGGTATTAGAGCCCTAAGGGGCAATATTCCCTCTTAGTTGAGTGAAGCAGATCAGAAATAGGTCTAAACGGGCAGAGAAAGAGGCTAGAAAACCCTGACAGAAACTTCAGACAAACTCAGAAAAAGTGCTGGAAAATTTGCAGAAAAAGTGCAGGTCGCAGGTTTTGACCTGTTTTCAGTCTAGGTCACAGGTTTGGGTCAGAAAAGCGTGTCCTCAGGTCCAGGTTACACTTTTTGGGCCAATAAGTGCGACTTGCAGATCCAGCTCTCTCGGCGGCAGATTTCAGAAAAAATTGTTGTCTCAACTGCGGCTAATGTCTGTCACCTGCGCAATAAGGCCAGAAACACACGGAAGTTAAAAAATTGACTGTTTGAGGGTTTTAGAGGTGAAAAGCACCATAAAAATAGGAAAAATAGAAAATGGAAGAGAAATCATAGGGTATGAAATAGCTGGATATGCAGGAACATATGAAACGACAGCGGTCGCAAAAGAAAACCTAGCGGAGTCGCCAATTGCTAGTATGAATCTTTTGTAGCAAAAGATCACTTTAGCTACGCATACCAAGTAGCCCTAACATCAATTATGGCTGCAAAATATCTTTAAATCTGTAGTAAGCTGCACAAATCTAGACATGAAAGATATTAAGCAGATAAAATACAAAATGGCTCCATGCATCCAATAGACAAGACAAGAACAATGTTTTAAAAGAATTTTATATTATATTAAAGAATGGGGCACCTGAGAGGAAAACAAGAAAGGTGTTTTCCAGTTCTCCTCAATGGGATGGGTTCTTGAAAGTCCTCAGTGCTTCAGATCTAAAATTCCTCTCTTTGGTTGATGTGGAAAGACCCAAACAAACATAGAACTCAATGGGAGCTCACAAAAAATGGAAAATGGTGACCAAGAGTAGATCCAGAGTGATCTAATGCAATGGAGGTGACTAATGAATGGGGAAAAACCTTATATTTATAACAAAATATTGGGGTGTTCTAGAACTCAGTGCATGAATAAAATATTATTAATCGAATTCTAGAATCACCCTTTAGGAATATTTTATTATATTTGTTGGAGGGAAAAGGATTTTTGACTTGGGTCAATTCCTTTATTTATAAATAAAAAATAAATAAATGATTTATTTATTATTTTAGGGAAATGATGGGGATATAATTAAATAAATAATGGTTTATTTAATTATTTAAAAATGATTTAGTCAAATTTAACTAGGAATAGTATTTAAATAGTGATTTAAATAGCTTATTCTTAGGAAATAATTAAATACATAATGATTTATTTAATTGATTTCCTTGTTTTGGGTTAAATATGACCAAGAAATATAGATAAATGTTATTTCACATGGTGAAAGGAATTTTACTTAGGGTAAAATTGGTCTTACATGGTGTACTTGGGTTCATCTAATGATAATAGGTTAGATGACAAAAAAAATAGTGTAACACAGACCTCCTTTCTAAGGAGGGTTTACAACAGGATCAAGGCAGCTGGAGAATTCAAGAAATAGGGCCAGAAGGCCTGGTGGAGACGGATCACCCTCCATTTGTCTAAGAAAGTTTATAACAAGCCACATTCTCTGGTTATTGTACATTTTGCTGTTGTTTGTTGTTATTTTTATATGTTCACAAATACTATGATATTATATTTGTACTAGCTAAAAGATATATATTTAAAAAAAAAAAATTTAAACGATATGAAGGTTACTACACTGTTTTTGTTTGGGTTGGTTTTTCCTCATTAGAGGACGCTCGGGAAAAGGTGTGGAGGCAAACTAGGCCAATCACTTTTGGCGATCTTCCCTCTGCTGGGAAGGAAAGCAAATCACAATGTGACACCTGCTTTTGTGGGTGTTTTTTGGATGGGCTGTAAAAAATGGCCAAATCATTGGAGGGCTATGCCATTGACTAATAAATGCTTCAATGCATGTGCAATGTAACTTTTTTGTTCTAATATGAAAAGTTCAATTTTTTCTTTGGAAAAAAAAACAACATGGAATAAACACATTGGCACATAAATTAAAAAAAGCACTCATATATATGATGTAGTGGATGTAAAATAAAAATGATACATCAAAGGCGATACCAAATTCTTCTGATCCCTGATAATTGCCCAATCAAGGATTCAAATGTGAATAACCAATACAAAATAACATCACACATATAAAAAGTATCTCATCATCATGATTTATATGTATAAAAACAAATTAAACTAGTATCTATCTATAAAAAAATTGTGCCCTGTCCCCCTTTTATGGGAAAACATGTTGGGTTGTTTACCAGGCTTGCCCCTAGTAGTAGAAGATCCTTCCCTTGCACCTAATGTCAAATGGTACTAATGCTGATGCTCCCACAGTCTCCTCCTCCTCCTCATCATCGTGCTCCTCCTCATGGTGCTCCTCCCTCGAATCTTCCTCCTCTTGCTGCCCCTGTTCTAATGGTTCCTTCGGCTCTAACCATGCAGGTGACTCCTCCAAGATGGGAACCTCAAACTCCACCCTCCACTGATACAATACATAAATATTATCTAAGGAAATGACATCTTAATCCATTGGTGTTTCTATTTTCTTCACTCGAAGTCAGATATTGTTATACACATATACTAAATCATTTAGGCTTGATAACTACAACCTGTAAGAGTGTAAAAAATGCTAATGAGACTTGACTCTTGACACTTGAGGATCATAAATTAAAATTACAATAAATTTAATTGCTCAATTGAAGGTTTAAGCTCAAAGTTATACATGCTGTGTTTTTTTAGTATATTTTCTCAAATGCACTCCAATTGCGCTCACACCCTGAAGAGATACATGTTTGAATCAGGATTCTTATGGCCATTTTTTAAAAATTTTGTGCCTTTGCACCATAGCTTCGCCACCAAATATCTACAACAAAATAAAGAAACAAAAATTACAAAAACTTAAAACATAATTAAACTTTGAAATACAAATTACATAATTGTATTTTAAAAATCTAGAATTCTAAATAATTAAATTCTAAATTGAAAATTATAATGAGTGATGACTTGTCACTTACGTGGCATGAAGAGGTTCCTTCCCCTAATAGCATCATCAAAGCCAAATAGGCCAACACAATCTTGATAAAATTGTATTTCACAATTTAGTTTGCTACGAATCTCAGGATCGGGTACCATCCTTTGAATATAGGAATGGAGCCCTTCCATCACCTCACTATCAAAATAAAAGGCACATTTCTATGAAAATGCAAGGTTTAGGAAGAGTGTTGCTGCATGAATGGGTCGATGAAGCATCCCTGTCCACTCAATGGAAATCACATCCCATAACATCATATATCTATCAAGCCTAGTAGAATCCTTGTCTGCATAATAATAATGAATGGCCTCATTGGCTGTATCCATAGCCTCATACAAATAAGTCATTCCAGATGTGTCCCATCTACCAATATCAGAACTTTTACTATAGGTTCAATAACTGAGCACACTTCTTCTACTCCATTAAAAAATGTGTCAATGTACACAATTCTTACAATGGCTCTCCCATCTTGTCTCTTGTTGTATGTACAATCATGCCACTCAGCAGAAACAAACATTTCTTCAACTCAAACTGACATTGAAGAAAATACTTAAGAGTAATAAAGTTGGTGGAAAAATGTGTGATTGCAGGACATCAAAAATCCTTGTTTTTTGTGTATCTCCTCATGAGGCTAAGAACAAAAGCATGTTTATCTATAAACTTGGGGGCGCTCCTAGCCATATCAATCACCTCCTTCATGAAGGAGATTTTCCCCATATCCTCAAGCAATAAATCGATAAAATGTGCTCCACATAGAGTCCAGTAACAGACACATAATTAGTTGATTTGTATGTTATGACTTTCACCACATTCTGCACACCAATCTCCCAGATGAACCCATCTAACAACTCGCATATCATTTTTGTATATTTTATATGTGATGATGCATCCACTGATTTAATAAACATCGTACCTTTAGGAAAATGTACAAATAAATTTAGAAGGGAACTACCCGTCCTTTCTGTCAAACCATTAGACATCATTATGCATCTAGACACTTCCCATGTCTGTTTCAACTTCACCAATATAGAGTTTATGTCCTGATTTTCTACTTGAAGAATTGGCCCCCGCAACTCCTCATATGTAGCACTTTTGTACCCTTAGCCCAGAGAAAAAATAACATCACACATTGGATGCAAATATGGATTGGTTTTGGTGATTCTTAGAGGTAAGTCACTCTAGAAAATACATCTCCCCATAACTATATATGTTTTTTTCTTCTCCTTTTTTTTTAAATATTGATTTTATGGAAGGTCGTGCTTCATGTCCTGATTAGCCAACAAAAAATGATGAACTCCCACTTCCAGTAACATTAGCACTAGAATGTGACGCTCTGGAGCCCCTCGCACTACCCTCAACCTCAAAATTAGAAGAATATATGCCGAAATATCTTGCTGCATGTTCAATGTTGTTTCTTTCTGCCTCTTCCTTCTCTCTGTCTTTTTCATCAATTGCTTCAAGATATTTTTGTATAAGCTACGCCTTAGAAACTGTACAAATCCCAAAATCATGTCCAAGGAGTCTATCTAGATGTTATTTCAATCATGTATCCCCTCCTTTCATCTTGGTCCTATTATCACTCCCCCTTGTTTCCCAAGGCTGAGAATGGAGCTGAAGGAAGGTAACCACAAACCAACCTTTAGGTCAGGTAGCTGGCCCTACCAAGACCAGAGAGGGCTCTCTTAATGTCACTTTGCAGCCAAAAGGATGTCTGGATATAATTTTTTAGGCTAGTTATGATGCTCAGTATATTAGGTTTTTTTGTTTGTTTGGAGTTTTGTTGGATAGGAATGATAGTTAGGAAACTAGGTCTAGGGTTTAAGTCTGATTTCAAAGGTTTAGTTGCAGAGGTAAGAGTGAGGCCAGGTAGGTAAGCTTAGAGGCATGCTTAATTTTTCATTGTGTATAGAGTGAACTGAGAGGGAGTCAGAATTAGCATTAAACTGAATTCATTCATTAGAAGAGCAGAGACATGTTCATGTAAATCTTATAAAACAGAGCATGGAAAGCATGATTTCTGTCTATATACTGATAATATTAACATAAGAGGCATACATGTGAAAGAAGGATAAAATAACATTCAATTTCATAATATTACAGAGAAAAACAATTTCTGAAAGGAATACCACCAGAATCTCAACACTATGTTTGCAACACTATCTTTGATTTCATTGAAAAAAAACTTTTACAATAGCTCCACTGAAAATAAAAACTATCCAACCTCTAAAATGACTTGAGGTGGACTACTTATAGAAAATAGAGTTCAGGAAAATTCATAGGGTCTAAATCCTATCCATAAATCATCATAATTACATCATATGAGTCACTTCCTAGAATCTAGGGAAGTTAGAAACTAATCTCGGAAATTTAGCTAAAGACTAGGAGTGTGTGTCTGCTTCATTAAATTGCATCTTTCCTCATCATAAGAGGCAAAAATAAACTAAAATAAATCAAATGAAACCTCATGGGAGAACTAGCATCAAATTCTAAAGTTTTCCTGGCAATGATAGCTATCTGAAAGGAATCCAATGCAGAAATGTAGCACCTTTAGCAGAAGTATTGCACCCATTCAAGGGTGATTTTGACCCACTGAAAAGCATTGAAATGCAAGTCTGAAAGTTAGGTTGAGTATCCCTATGAGTCTACTTTCTAGTGCACCTTGAAATTATAGAAAATTGTTGGAATCACGATTTCCGTTAGACCAAAACCTGCAGGCATTAGCCTTCGCTACAATCGTTAGAGTTAGGATCCACGAGAGGCAGTTAGTCCATGTCGCGAAACACATGGGGGGCGTTGAACCCAATGTCCAACAATATCGCCCCCCAATGCGAGCAGGGTGAGTTTCGAACTCGAGACCTGTCACTCTGATACCACTTGTTATAATCACGATTTCCATTAGACCAAAACCCACAGGCATTAGTCTCCCCTACAATCGCTAGAGTTAGGATCCACGAGATGTGGTTAGTCTATGTCACGAAACACACAGGGAGCGTTGAACCTAATGTTCAACAAAAACACCCACAGAAACACCTCCAAAACTTTTTTTTTCCCAACCTTACTCTATAAGCGTCGTGCTTGGTCAAAAACACTAGCAGAAGCATGAAGATGAGGTATTTTTTTGGTTTTTTATCCACAACCAAGTGGTGTCATGCAAAACCAAGACCTCATCTAAAATGTGCAGGTGAAATGGAATATATCCATGTAATAGAATCTCCATTTGGATGCCTTGAGAGAAAGTGTCACGTCACTGCGAAGCGTTTCTGTGGAGACAAAATTTCCAGAATTTTCGAAAAATCATCAAAAATACTCAAATTGCTCAAAATTTCTCAAATTTTTTTATAACACCTATAGATTATAGGCTAAATAGCCAATGATGCCTAAGTAAGAAATTCTAGGTTATCCTTCTTCTCTAGCTTCTTTAAGCTTTTTCTTCATTTGTTTGAACTTGATTTGGGAAATTTTGTTTCTGGCACAATAGTGATTTTCCATGTCTCTGGAGGTTATTGTTATTTTTGGCTTTCCTCAGAAGCTTCTCAAGATGTTCATTCACACTGTCATGCCAATAATATTTATCTTGATTGATTTCATCAGGAAATAGTTCATCAAAATTTTACCAACCTGATTTAGGAGTTGATTCTCTTTATTTCTGAAGCGCCCTCTTGAGGCCTATTCTCCTTAGTGTTAACACTGGAAAATCATACAAGCAAAGACAACATTATTTAATGTCAAGTAGAAGGATTTATAGGGCTGAGAGACATTATAGAATCTGGAAAGTATTTAAAAATCTATAAGGTCTGAGGAAAAATCAAATTTGAGCAAGTCATAAATGATTTTGCACACAAAATCCTTCGATAAGAGTGCCTTTGCACTCCTTTTGACCCGAAAAGCGCTCAATCCTGGGAGTGGTGGAAGTCACTTTTTGGGACCACAAAAAGCACACTCCAGGATAGTGATTTCACAGTTGAAGCCACCTAAGGACAGCCACCAAAGCCTCCTTAGGACATCAAGGGAGCACACAATGGAATCATCCCCCTCTCTTGGGTTACCATTCATAATGTACCAAGAGAGGGAAGGAGGATTTTAATTCTCCTATAAAAGGCCACCAATAGATGAAAAAATTGAGAGCACATTGTTATGCTGGCCAGAATTTCCCCAAGAAATACTAGCAGTGTGTGATCCGGATTAGAGATAAAGGGAACTCGATTGTTGTCCATCCAAAAAATTCAGTTCACCATAGTAGAGAGAGGGAGACTTTGCATCGAGGCAAGCTTGTAAGTAAAGACATCCTTGCATCGGGACTTAGAACCCCAAGTTCTAAGGGTCCCTTGGCAAGTGGGTTAAAGTTTCATCCTCATTTCCTACTAACACTCAATAAGAGGGGTTGTAAGCACCACCGTTTGGATTATTGCAGTTGTTTGACTCTATTTAGATCTTTTGGATTATTTGTTTCAGTTTTAATTTAATTTTTATGTTTGAATATTCATGCTATTTCTCTATTTAGTATGTTTATGTTCTAGCATGTTCCAATAACTTGCTTGACTCCACTTCTTTTTCTGTCTATGACCAATAACTTAAGAGGGTAAACCACACCCCTTAAGTTGGTGTCATTTCGTACATGCGTGCACCAAACACACTAACACAAGATTGACGACTCCACTAACGTTTATTTCCAAGTTTATGTGGTTGTGCCTTTTTGCAGAGACCTTCATATGTGTTGTGAAGTTGGGCTGAAATTGCCCCCCTTTTTCCCCTTCAGTCCCTAGTTCATCCCAAGTGATAGACTAAAACAAAACAGCTCCAAAAAATTACTTTTGCAGGAATTTGCGTGCTTTTCCCTCAGACAGGCACGCCTAGGGTACATGTTCAGAGTTGACCTGTGCACATACATCGCGCCTGTTGCAGCCTTTCGCGCGCAAAAGACAAAATGAGAAGTTTCTCCATATTTCTATTTTTTCCTACTTGTAAAGTGCCTAGAAGCCCATAATACATCTGCTAGCACTAGTTGAGGTACCCTACAGCTTGCTAAAGCTCACTCTTAGCTTATTGTGATAGGCTTAGTGTTATTTTTATTTCAAGTTGATTTTTGTAAAGTTCACACATAGTTTAAGTAGGGGGGGAAATTAACTTGCATTATGAAAAAAAATCATGTTTTGCAAATTTAGGTACCAAAACACCTAGATAATTAGCCAAAGTGGCCCAAGTCCACGCATACTTAGCTAGTTTCTTTTTTCTAGTATAAAAGCTATTAGTTTAGTTCATTTTTTCGAATAGGATATCAGGAATAGGATTTAATTGTCGATAGAAGAGCAAGTAATATTTGATGTCTTTTCACCCTTCAGTGATCCTAGGCAAGCATATGAACACTCTCTATTCACAACTCACCATCTCCCTGTAGTTGATCACATAGATTAACTAGGAAAAATAGAAAGGGACCCATATCCGCAAATGTTTTTCTTTTGAGCAAGGAACAATAGAACATAGTTTAATAGGGGATTTTGAAAAGGATCATTGCATATACACATGTTCAAACTAGGTGCTTGTTCAATTTTTTCTCACACACATCCACACACTAAGCAAAGCAAAGACACCTAAAACTAACTTAACAAAACTCACTAAATTCTCCCCACAGGGGCCACAATAGAATATATAGTTTAAGTTAGGATCAAGGGGGTAGGCATCCAATAAGCCACCTTGATCATTCTTCATATTGAAACATATAAGTTTACTATTTATGGAGCTCTTAAATCCACCTATCAACCCATGGAAAAGAAAACTCGAGTGCGGCACAGAACTGTTTTAGAGGGGGTTAGGCTTAGGCACCATGCATGAGGTATCAGTTGGGGCTACCTGACCCGACTGATACTCGGTACTGTTAGCTGAATTACCAAGAAGCCCAAGACTCGAATTCTCACGTGGAACAGTGGTACTTAATGGCCAGAATTAGGGCATCCTTTCCCTATAGGTGATAGTGCAGGCAAGAAGTAGATCCTCTACCCTCACCTTGGTGGATTTTCTTCGGCTGACTAGGGGCATCGCTAGCTCTTACGGGATGTTGTGCCAGCATTTGCAAGATATCTTCTCAAGGCCTAGTTACATTTGAGTGTGTGAGGATGATTAGGTCTTCTAGGATTTGAGTATCATATGCAAACAAAAAAAAACCACATTTTTTTATTGATGGATCACATAGGATTAATTTAAAGGGTAAATTAATTTTATTCTCGCTTTGTTTTATGTATGCGATTGGAATTTTTCTTTCATCATAAACTCTATCCTCTAAAATATTTCCAAAGCCAGACCTAGTCGAAACCAGAACGGACCCAACGAGACCTTGTTGATCTAGACGTCTTTTGGATCTCCCCCCATTACCAGGAGGGGTTCCAGGTCTTTTTCCATTTAGGCATCAAAGACAGAATGTTGCCACCATTATTGGTTCGTCCTTTATTGGGGCATCCTTAGTTGTGAACCTTGGTGGGTCTCCCAACACCACACCACATACCACTCCTCCCACAACCCCTAGAGGGCAGAGGAGTGCTAGCCATTCGGGAAGCCAGTCGAATACACAGCATGGTACGTGGCATAAAAACCCTCTTCCTAACTAGAACTTTGTGTTTTCAGAAGTGGCAATGGCTTCAACCTCGCAGTCATCCTTTTTAGCTTCGTTGAATCTACTAGATTTAACCAAGCTGATGAATGATCCCATTGTACACAACCCTACATGGCCTCCCATGCCCACAAAACTCCCTTTAGACATTCCAAATTTCAAAGGAAAGCAAGCAGAAGACCCAGGAAATCATGTCATGAATTTCCACGTGTGATGCTCATCGAACAATATCATTGAAAACACTATTCGATTGAGACTATTTCTATGCACTCTGATAGGAGTAGTAGAAAAATGGTATGTGGAGCAACCCTCTACTACACATGGAACCTTTAGCACCCTCGCCACTACATTCCTAACATATTTTCAATTACCCATCCACCGTGATTTTGGAATGGAATTACTGACACACTTTAGGAAAACCCCCGTCGTCCATATCCTGGACCATCTCCACGAATGGCGACGACGTCATAGTTTATATAAAGCTAAACTCGAAGATGGGGTACTATTAGACCTGTTCTTGAAAACTCTCACTATATAGATTTCAAAGGATGTGGCACAACAAAGGCCCATGTCTGAAGAGGATGCCATCAGCAAGGCCCAACAACTCGAGCTGATTTATACCCAGTCAGGATATATTTAAAATATCCTGCTAAACGCTCCACGCCTACAAACTTATAAATAATTTCCTGGTGTGTCGAACTCTGTAGATGGTCTAATTGGGTCATTGAGCCAAAGTTACCTAGGCAACATTAGTGAAAACCCCGGTTATACGTATTATTCTACCCAGAACGTACCACAACTTGGGTTTCAAAGTCATCATATGCCTTAGAAAAATTTGACCAATAGGGCATCGTCGTATCACCATGGAGAACCCTATCCTCCGGCTCAGGGGACCCAGTACGCAGATAGACATACTGACAGAAAAGCTCCCCCCCAACAACCAGTTGCAACTAGGGACCGCATTATTCTCAGTCCCCAGCACAAGACCCGCCTATGTAGAACAATGCACAGGTGAACTTTGTGCAGCCTTCCCAAACCCAACCACACCAATAATAAAATTAGGAGAACTACCCTCCTAACGTGGTTAAGAAAAAAGGAGAAAAAAAACCCAAAGGGAATCCTAGATAGTGGGGCAACAACCAGGAATGCCCTCCACGATCTCAGGCTGGAGGCAACTCTAACTGAAATCGAAGCCAAGAGCCAAGCAATGCCCAATGATAGAGAAAAAGACCACCTCTTCGAACAAACCACTCTTTTTCGATCTATGGTGAGTATGTCCATTACACTCACCACTGTCCCGATCTCCCTGAGCTGGAGAAGTTGTAAAGCAATCGAGGAGAAGGAGGATCTTCCCAAAAAAAAGCTGTGATGTAGGAAGATTCCCCCCATCAAGGGTCAGTTAGCACTCAGTAACAAAATCTCGACGACTCCAA